>PVKE010015781.1:0-32922 GCA_004027555.1 Craseonycteris thonglongyai
AAAGAGTTTACCTACTAACTGGGGACAAGGCACAAGTAGCCTCAGCTTCTTGGAACCTGTGTTCGCTTCTGGCACGCATGGATCGAGCTAAATTGTTTTTTCCCAGAGGTGTGTTTCAAACCTCTTGTGTTACAGGACAAGGTGATACAGAGACGGCACAAAATAATTGTGAATCACTTTTCCTTTCCAATTCTCTACCAATCTTTCTGATTATGTCAAGGAGAAAGACTCAGTTTGCAGCTAATGTGTCTTTAATGCCGCTCTATCACTTCTAATTTCTCTTTTTAACAAAGTGCAGTCTTCAGGCTCTGAAGCTACAGGTAGGCAAGAGTATCTAACAAGAATTTAACAATAGGGTTCATTTTTTAAAGTCCGTGTCTATTTATGGAAGGTGGTAGTGATTCTTTTGGCTTAAGGCAGTAGCATTGTTTATTTGTACAGAGTTTACTTAAATACAAAATGAGTAATTTAAGAAAACATTAAATACATAACAGCTCAGGTGATAGGTACATGTCACAAAAAATTGTCATAGTACCGAGAGTTCGGAAACAGTGCATTAGGGGTGTTCTGAGGCCATTCTAGGATTAGAACTCTGTACCAGTAAATTCTCAAATTTGGACATAGCCACTTATAGACTAAACTTGAAACTTGGACTTTGAACATCAGACCCAAATTTCAGGCAGTAAGGATTTTAAATAGATTAAAAGTTGGCCTTCATGTGTCATAGGAAATTATTCTGGACTAGATATTAACCAATTTGAAAAAATAAAACTGGAATTTTTTTCTGAACACAAAAACCTTTTTTTTTTTTATTTCAAAACTTCAAAGAAAGTTCCAGAGTTCCAGCTGAAATCATTTAACTCATCTTCTTCCTGGTCTCCTTTACCCTGAGGGAAGAATTGAGCAAGACTGCATTTCAGTTGGGGGTAGTCATTGATTGAGTGTAGTGGTTAGGAACTTGAATTGGAAGGTCAGACTGAGCTGAGTTTGAATCCCAGCTTGGCCACTTGTAAGCTCAGAGACCTTGGACCAGTGACTCAGCATCTAAGCCTCAGTTTCCTCATCTGTAAACTGAGAATTTACCAGAGAATTGTGGATTAGCAGCAGCAGCAGCAGCAGCATCTATTTCACACGTCTATCATTTGAGTGGAAGCTTTGGAAGATCACCACCCCTAACAAGTGGTCTGCTGGGATGTCGCTCTTTCCTTTTAGGAATACCCACCCAGTTTCCCAGGGATTCGAGTTGACACTGGACATTATTTAAAAAAAAAAAAAAAAAAGCAAAGGTTATTCCAAGCACATTGACACACTTCACATTTATTTCTGCCAGGCATGACAAAAAAAACCCAAAAAAAACTCTAGTGTGGTTTTCTAGTATTCCCAAGGTCCTTAACCCCTCTGAGCCTTAGTCACCTGCTTTGTGAAATGGGTATCTTAGTAGTACTAACTACTAAGTCAAGGAAATTATGCACAGAAAACACTTTGGCCCAGCTTGTCAAGTCACCCTCAGTGTGATTGCTGGTGTGTTAGTTATGTTATAAAAGGAAGTTGTGTATCCTGGGAAGCCAGGGAGGGCTTTCAACTCAGGTAGATTTGAATTTGAATTTCAGCTCTGCCGAGTAATTATGGGGTATGACTTGGGGCAAGTCACTTAACTTCTCTGAACACCTGCTTCCTCTTCTATAAAACAGGGTAATGAGGGTTGGTGCACAAAATAGATGAGTAAGTGTGTGTGTCCCTTCATATGTGCATGGGCCATCACCTGCTACCAGGTGACTCCAAGGCTCTTGGTTGACACCTTCTCCCAGCCAGGAGTCCCTATTGTCAATAGAGTACTTCCTTCTCTACTTGACAGATGAGTCAGGAGAGTCACCTGGGTCAGGCATGGGATGACTTCCAGAAAATGGCTAGAATCTGTGAGTAGGTAGGGGCCCTGGCAGTGTGTGATTTATTTAATAGGAATTCGGGAGGCTTTGCAGGCTCGGGACGGCAGCCCCTGCCACCCCACTGCATAGCCCTGCTTTGTAAATTCTGGAGCAGCCCAGCATCTGACTCCCAGAGGCTAGAGCAGAAGGAGGGAGTGCCTGCCGGGTAAATGAGCATTTCCCTCCACCCCTCTTCCCTCACTTGGAGAACCCTGTCCAGGGAAGTCTTTGCTAAGTTAGACCCCTTGTAGTCTAAAGAGCGACCCCTCTATGGATGGCCTGTGCTAGAAATCTTTACCCCTTTCTGCCCCAGGAGTACTTATCTCAGAAATAAATAACATTTTTTCTTTTACCACAAAACTGCCTTTGTCTTTTATGGAAACTTTTATTGGCACCCCTTAACACTGAATCTCCAATGGCTAAACCAACATTTTTTACAAAACCAAACAGTCAAATCACAGGTTTGTGTTTATTTCTTTTCTTTTAAGTCAACTGCCATTGTCTATTCATGTTCCCTCTTGAGTCTTTGTAAATGAAATGAGCTGAGCAGCAAGTGAGTGTGTGTGTATGTGTTGTATGTGTGTGTGTGTGGAGGGGGGCAGAGCCGGGTCTCTGAGGCTTCTGCCGCCTTTGTCATGCATGTAATGCATTCTTTTTCAAATTCACAGGCTTCTGAATTGTAATAGACTGTAGATAATGCTACATCTGGTTGTATATTAATTGCTGAGAGTTAGAAATAACACATAATCTCAATGGAACACTGGCTCTCAGGGCTCGAGGTTGCAAATGTACAGCCCTGAGAGCCAGTGTTTGTTATGAGTCTTTGGAAAAAACCATTGTTAGTGGGCATTTTTTAATTCCTGTGATTAAAAGTATGCTACAGAATGAACATTGTCTCAAAGTCAGTCAGTCTTGTGTTCCATGTGTGTGTGCGCGCGCACACACACACACACTCCAAGGAATAACAATTTGAAGCTATTCATCTGATCAATTGGGGTGTATGGGGGTAACAGAAAGTCCCTATGAACCCATTTATAGATTACCTACCTCCCAGTGTCCTGAACAGCATGCTTTGTACCTTAGTTTTCTACATACCATTGCTCGGTAGGTGATAAGATGTCAGCTGAAAGCCCAAAACGGAAAGTTTAAAATATTTTTATTTTATCCCAGTTCAGTCGATCTCTTGTGGCCGTGTGACTGGTAGCTTTTCTCGTGTTAAATAATAAGACTTCAGTGCGTTCTGTGTTCCACTGAGGGGAGACTGTTCTAAAACACCCACGTGTGGTGTTCCTGGCCCTGGGTGCAGGCATGTGCCTCTGAGGGTGCCCGTGGAGTCAGGGATTTGCAGGGATACACTGTGCTAGGAGAGGCCGCTGGGTGTGACCAGGAACACGGCAAATGGACCTTACACTTCTCTCAGGAGGTCCCATCTCTGCAAGGCTTGCCTGCTCAAGGATCCTTGTTTTCAAAAACTAAAGCTGACCGGGTGGCATGAGAAGGCAGTCCACGTTCTCCTCCTGCAGACCCAGTGCCCCTGGGGAGACATCCCTGTAGGCTTTACCCAGCAGGTAAGTGTGGGCCTCCTGCTCCCAGCCTAGTCCTCAGTCAGGTGGCACACCTGGCGGTTGTCAGCTTTGCTGGCCTGGGAAGTAGTTCATCAGCCCAGAATTCAGCTAGAACATTCTGTCCTTCAGGACCTTGAGATTAAGATCGGGGCATCCTTTTTCATCCCTGCTCTTCTTTTTCCTTTTCGGGGGGCATTACGATAATGCTGAACTTCAAAGAATAACAGGTAAGTGAGAGATAGGACATGTCCGTAGATCTGTATGGTCCTTTGTGGAAGCCAAAGGTAACATGTTATCTTTGGGGAAAAATTCCACCTTTAACATCTGACATGCCTATCACTGAGTCAATGAGTTCCTATCATTGCCTCATCCCAGATAGTATTGGGATCTGGCAAGATTGGAGAGCAGTTTTTTCAGTCCATAATTTAGTAGTGTGGGAGGGGAGAGGGAAGTGTTGGAGGCGGACCTACCTCTTTGGGTTCCTTTCCCCCATTTAGGTTCTTATCTTCAGATTTCAAAGCTGAAATTTTCCTCTCCTGGGGACCTAGCCCTGGATCCTGCCAAACCACTCCAGTTACGCTCTATCTAGCTAGAGCTTGACAAAATGGATGATAAAGGCGCAGGAAGAGAGGGAAGGCAGGCATGTGGAATCAAAGTACTGGCCGGAGGCCTCGGTGGTCTAAGCATGTCATTGGTGAGATGTGGCAGGTGACATGGAGCTCCAGCTTTGTCCTCTGGGAGGCCTAGAGGACATGGGTGCAGGCAGGAGAGCAGGCTGGGGGTAATTTATGGGGCAGGCTTGTACCAAGCATATTGCCGACATGATTTCATGTCATCTCCCCAACAATCCTGTGAGGGGGTAGAAGAGTAGCTCCTAATTCACAGGGGAGGAGACTGTGCCTGTAGAGGTTATGTCATTGGCCCCAAATCCTAGGGCAGTGGTCCCCAACCTTTTTGGCACTGGGGTCAAGTTTCATAGAAGACATTTTTTCCACAGACTGGGTTTAGGGTTCGGGGGGGGTGGTTTTAGGATAATTCGAGCACATTACATTTATTGTGCACTTTATTTCTATTATTACCTTGTACTGTATAATGAAAGAATTATACAACTCACCACAATGCAGAATCGGTGGGAGTGCTGAGCTTCTTTTCCTGCAACTAGATGGTCCCATCTGAGACTAGTGTGTAGTGTGTGAAAGAGGTGTGGACTAAAGTGGTCAATACAATAATGGGTGGGCCACACAGGGACTAAAATAAGTGTTGGATTCTGATTTAAAGCCTGCCACCAGATGTAGCCTAATTGTCACTACCGCTCACTGATAGGATTTTGATGTGAGTCTGCAAACAGTTGATTTATGATGGTCTCTGTGCAGTCAAACCTCTCTGCTAATGTTCATCTGTATCTGCAACCGCTCCCCAATGCTAACATCACCGCCCCAGTTCCACCTCAGAGCATCAGGTCTTAGATTCTCATAAGGAGCTCATGACCTAGATCCCTCACATGTGCAGTTCACAAGAAGATTTGCGCTCTTAAGAGAATCTAATGTCGTCAGTGATCTGACAGGAGGCGGAGCTCAGGTGGTCATGCAAGTAATGGGGAACTGCTGAAAATACTGATGAAACTGCTTGCTCACCCACTACTCACCTCCTGCTATGCAGCCCAGCTCCTAACAGGCCATGGACCGGTAACCAGTCTGTGGCCTGGGGATTAGGGACCCCTGTCATTGGGTGTTGAGGTCATAGGATATTGTGCTCTGATCAGAAAGGTTGGCTCATATTTTATCCATAGATGCTTTGCAAGAATTTACATATTCTTTGAGCCAAAGTGATAAGAACTTTGGCATTTGCTGCAAAGGCTTTCTACTGATTCCTAAGCTCTGGGGAAGCCTCAGCAAATGTCCTCAGATTACCTTTGGGTTCTGAATGCTAAGAAGGGCTGGAATCCCCAGTGGCATTGCTCTCTCTTCCCGCTCCCACCCCACCCATGGGGAAGCCAGGGGATCCCTTTTACCGAGATAAATAAGTACAGAACTTATATCCTACCCAAGGGTTTCCAAGAAGTAGGTAGGAAATGACTGGCTACAAAACCTCATGACCACAGAGGCCTGCCTCTGGGTCCTGTGGCTGTGATCAGGACACCACCACCACCCCCGGGTGCCTTATTGGCATCTTACAACCAGGAATGGGCTGCTTTGGCCCTGACCTGGGGATGGTTATGGTGTGGTGGGCACATTACTTCTGTGGCATGCTTGCCGAAAACTGTTAACCTCAATCTAATCATGAGAAAACATCTTCTGGGCCCAAGGCTGGGCTTCCTGGAAGGGCTATGAGCCACGACTCTGCTGCCAGCTCTTACACTTTTTCAGGAGGCCAAACTCTTAAAATGCTTCAACTCTGATCATTGGGGCCTTTCTGCCTCGACAGAGTGAGAGCTTTGCTAGACCTTCAGGAGGCAGATGCGGAGCCAGGGACCGCAGAGAGAGAGCTAAATATCTGGCTTCCTCTTTCTCTGAAGATCTGTAGTGCCATGTCTGGGCATGATGACCAAAATGAGTTTCAGGCAATGGGCTGGCGTTGGCTAAAAGAAACTTATTGGGGTGTGGGTGTGCATTTCTCCTTCTGCCCAAGGTTAAGTAATAGTAACATCCTGTGTAAGAGAACTTGAATGTGGTTTTCTACTAAACTCCAATATTTTAGGGCTATTTATTAGAGGTGTTTAATCTTGGGCCAATTTAACCAGTAGCAGACTAATAAAATAAATTTGGGCTTGCTGCCAGAACAAATGTTGACTTACCCTTATAATGTTGACTGAAACGAATAACTTTGAAAGTAATTGAGGAATGAAACCTTAGCCAAAAGTACAGGGTCTGAAACAGTGGTTCTGTTTTATTTTACTGGCACTGTTAAGAGATTATGCTCCGTATGTGAGGCTGCTGCTGCCGGCTGCAGTTCTCCGAGAGCTCCTTATTTTACTGAATTATTTCCCAAGGTTCATGTTTTTTTTCAGCCCATAAACAGTCATTCAGCAAAAGTAAATTTCCCCATGGCAGACAAGAAGGACTGGTTCCATTTCCAATGTGGGGGCAAAAATTCAATGATAATGAGAAGAATAAAGATCAAGCTTACTTGAGGTCTTCCCTCGGAAACGAAATGGTATGCCATGAACATTAGCCCTCTCAGAGTTCATAGTAAAATCAATTGCTTCTCCAGGGTATACTGATGAAATCCATCTAGCCTGTTCCACACCCCACCTTTCCTTCATTTTGCCATTCAGTTTACACGAACATTAGAGAGCTAGATTTTGCTAGTGTGTGTTTTTGACTTGAAGGAAGCAGGGAAGGCCTGGAGGAAATGAAGCTAGGATAACCACAAAAATTGTCATAAAGTGTGATTTCTTTCAGTCCTCATTGTTTAGTTTGCATTATTTGGGAAGCTGTGTTTGAGGCAGGGACCTAGCAGGCGTTTAGAAGTTCACGCCAGCATTGTCTGAGCTCAGTCACATGTCCTGATGTCTCTCTCTTAACCAAGACTACTCTGAAAACAATCACCTCACAGGCAAACTTTGACCAGACGCTATAGATCAGGGGTGTCCAACCTTTTGGCTTCCCTGGGCCGCATTGGAATAAGAGTTGTCTTGGGCCACACATAAAATATACGAACACTTAACAATAGCTTATAGACTAAAGAAATAAAAAAATCTCAGAATGTTTTAAGAAAGTTTACGATTTTTTGTTGGGCCACATTCAAAGCGATCCTGGGCCGCATGTGGCCCGCAGGCTGTGGGTTGGACAAGCTTGCTATAGATGCTGACTGACTGGCTCAGGCAAAGACAGACTTGGTGTACAGGGACTAAATATAATCTCTCCCACCTTAATGTATTCAGTTTTATGGTCTTGAGAGCTGATGGTTTGATTTGTGGATTTCTCCTGACCATCTTGTGATGCCTTTCTTCATATGCTTTTTAGCATTTGCATGAGGGGAGGCTGGAGAAATTATCAAATCTTCAATGCTGCAGTCCAACACCCTGTCTGCAGCTTGGCAGCGTGAACTAACTCAGAGGCTTCTTTCTGTGAAGTTAATTTATCCAGGTTCCTTATTCCCTGTTAGGAGGAAAAGAAAAAAATTCCCAGCATCTGTTTTTTTCTTTTACAGAAGGAAATCGGGATGTTTTTCTTTTAGGAGCTGATAGGGAGAGAGGCAGCCATTTCATCAAAGAGGAAATCAGATCTCCCTTGGACACATAGCTTTAGGTAACCAGACTGCAGTTGGAGAAAATCAACATGAGGGCGTGGCCTCCTTCTTTGAGATTAGCCTAGCAGTGGTCTGCAAACTGCGGCAGTTTGCCCACCACTGTAGGTATCAGGGATCCCTCTGGGAGCTGTTCTTGGTGGTTTGTCAAAGTCCACAAGGCCTGTAGTCCCTCTGTTAAAATCACTGATAACTATCTGGGGGGGTGGGGGGTGGGGGTGGGGACTATAGTTCTGAGTTTGAAGACCTTTTGCTCATTTTATGGGTTAGATACCAATAATTCTGAAATGCATTTGGCCTAATCAATGAAGCCACATTTCTGTTGTATTTTGGGCCTCATTATCTGCCTTTTAACTTCTGAGAACAATTGACACCAGGTCACTTAGCTCTGTGCCAGGGGAAAAAAAAACAGAAAAAAAAATTGATGGAAATTTTGGAGTTAGAAACCATTATTTCACTATTGTTTTTTTATCTTCCCAAAAAAAGAAGAGTCACGTTTGAGCTCCAAAGAAGCTCCCCTTCCTGTTTCTACAGCCTGCTTCTCTTGCTCAGACAACTCTATTAATGCCTCCTCATTGCTGCCCCTGAATCCTACAAGCACCTGTGGTGTGCTGGGCCCTGCCTCCTGGCCACCTGCCCAGCTCCCTGCCAGCTCCAGCCAACACTGACTCTCTTGAACACTCTGCTTGGACCAACCTCTGGGTTTCCCTGTTCAGTTGGGAAATACCCCCAAGGGTGACACCTACATGATTCAGTGAAGCCCAGTTTGCAGATGCTGGGTCAACACTCACAGAACTGGATTTAAAATTATGCACATAGTCACAAAGTATCTCTTCCAGCGTACAGTAGTCACTCCCCTTATCCACGGTTTAGCTATCCACAGTTTCAGTTACCTACGGTCAAACCACAGTCTAAAAATAGTAAATGGAAAATTCCAGAAATAAACAAGCCAAAAGTTTTCAATTGTACACCATGCTAAATAGCAGCATGGAAACTCCTGTCATCCCGCTCCATCCGCATCCATCCCCATCCATCCTGCCCAGAGCATGAATCATCCTGTTGTCCAGCGGTATCTATACTCCTTGCCCATTAGTCACAGTTATTAGGTGATCAGATTGACTATGTGGTATCACAGTGCTTGTGTGCAAGTCACCCTTAGTTTACTTAATAATGGCCCCAAAGCACAAAAGTAGTGATGCAGGCAATTCAGATATGCCAAAGAGAAGCCATAAAGTGCTTCCTTAAGTGAAAAGGTGAAATTTCTCAATTTAAGGAAAGAAAAGATAAATTGTATGCTGAGGTTGCTAAGCTCCACAGGAAGAACAAATCTTCTATCAGTGAAATTGTAAAAAAGGAAAAAGAAATTTGTGCTAGTTTTTCTGGTCACACCTCAAACTGTCAAAGTTATAGCCACGTGCATAAGTGCTTAGTTAAGATGGAAATGGGATTAAACTTTATCATAGATATGTATATAGGAAAAACCTATGTATGTATAGTGACATAATGTACCCCTGATATGATATATTGAGAAGAGCATATCACTTCTTTTATATTTTTGCCAAAAATGCACTATCAGAATGAATCTAATCATGAGGAAACATCAAACAACTCTAAATTGAGTGGCATTCTACAAAAAACAGAACTTACTCTTCAAAAGTATCAATATCATAAAACACAAAACTGATCCTAAAATAGAAAAGGAACATAAATGGGAAAAATGGTGAAATCCCAATAACTCCTTTCCCAGTTCAGTTAATAATGTTGTAGCAATGTTAATACAAGTATCTTAGTTTTGATGAATGTACCATGGTTATGTAACATGTTAATATTAGAGGAAGTAGGGTAAAGACTGCACAGGAACACTCTGTACTATTTGTGTAACTCTTCTATAAATCTAAAATTACTTCAAAATCAATTTCTTGAAAAAGAAAGTGCATACCTTGAGTGATTAGACAAATTCACCTGTTCTTAGAGCCCAGTGCCTGACACAGATTGTAAGTTCCCAATAAATCATAGCTCTGGCCCACAGAATTCTCACTACTGCATTATGAGAGGATTATTTTTCTCTTTTTCAGTTGAGGAAACTGGGGGCAAGTAACTTGTCCAAGATCACCCAGCTAGTAAGTATGAGTGCCAGGCTAAAATAGATAGGTAGATGCATAGATAGATGTATTATGTACACATGTATATATGGCTCATTCTCAATCATTTAGTTAGAAAGAATGTTGACCATTTTATGATGGGTGATTTACATGAACAAAATACAGCATGACTGTGTACCTACCCACACTGCACTGAATGTTCAGCAGTTTTTGACCAAAAATGGCATGATCCCCATGTTGCACCCTCCCTATTCACCTGATCTCACACAAGTGACTTATTTTTTTATTTCCTTGAATGAAGAAAAGTCCTCAAAGGGGAACACTTTGCCAATGTGAAAGAGGTGAAACAAAAAACAGCAGAAGCACTACAAGGCATCAAAATTGACGCTTTCAAAAAATGTTCTGAGCAGTGTAAAATGCATCTCATTAAGTGTACCACATCAAACAGAGAGTACTTTGAAGGCGACTGAAGTTTAAACATGTAAGAATAAATACACATTTTTATAATAAATAAATTTTGGGTTTGTTTTTTAATCTCTTATTCTCACTGAAGTCCTCAAAGAAAATAGACCATAATTCATACTTTGCTCTTTTGGGTCAGGCATAAAGCCTCCGCCATAGACCCAGTAACCTGTAAATGTTCTGGTTTTGAAATTGCACCTGCCTGCTCTACTGGATCATAATATGAAATCACACAGCAATAGTTTCTGTTTCAATTGTTCATTGCTTGCGAGTGTCAGATTGCCATAGAGCAGCCTGGTGTTTACTTCCTCATGGTCAATGCCCTAGGAAAGGAGCTTCAGTTACAATGTCATGCAGCATCACAGCCCACAACCTGCACAGGGGCCAACATTTGCATTGTGCATGTCTTGTAGCTGTGCAGAAAATACTCGTCCAATTGGGTCATGCGAAATGGACAGCAAAGTCAGCAGAACTTTAGAAAAGATGACACAAGGTGGAACCGAGCTAAATCTTGCCCTGTCCTGCCAAGTGTACAGTGCTCCCTGCCCCTTTTTAAAGCAAGAGAACCCAGTTGGCATTTACCTTTCAACCTCCCCATTCTGATACTCTGTGACCCAGCAGCTTTAGCCATTAAAGGAACAGAGACCCAGGAGTCTCTGGGCTCTGAGGTTCATGGAGGATTATCTGAGTCTGAATCCTGCTCTCTGAGGAAATCTCCCATCTCACGTACTGCAGTGCAGTTTGTGCCACCAATGGTGGTAATATCACAGAATGCTGGCATTTCCAGCTCAGGGGAGGGGCCATTTAGAGACATTCAGGGGATGCCCAGGAGCCTCTGTTTGTGTGTGCACTTGTGTACATGCGCACGCACGCCCATGTGTGCAGGGATTCATTATGCCTGTGGAGCAGCTCTGACGTAAAAAATATTTTTAAAATCCTCCACTGGGGACAGATGCTCAGGAGCCAGGAACTGGACAAGGCGCATCCCAAAGGGCACCGTCACCTGGAAGCAGCAGGGCTATTGGATCTCTTGCTAAGGCACTTCAGTAACTCTGATGTGATGCCTCTGCTGTTGAGAGATGCATCCTTCGCCTTTTGGAACTGAGCCTTCCCTGTATTTGGAGAGCTTCCCGCTGTCTGTTTAGCTCAGCAAGCCAAGAAGCTGGAGAGGTACCCGGCAGCTCCGATTCATTCTTCGTCTTGGAAAAGTATTTCACTGCTCCGAGAAACCCTGAAGTCACTCCTGGCCACATTGTCGAATTGTTGTTGCCCTTATAGTTTAGTCTTTGAATTTTTCTATTTAAATTCCAGAAAGGGTTGGTCTATTTCAAAGAAAAGCTTCTGATTTCTGAGGCTTGGCAAGGGCATGAAATGACATGAGAATTTCTCAACGGAATTCCAAATTCAGGCAAGATTTTCCCAAGGACCCACTGTGTTTAAAACACACTACAGGGATGTCCTGGAGAATCTGAAGTTCCGGCTTAACCGTGGAAACTTGGAAAGAAAGGAATGGCTGAAAAAGAAAGATGAGCATCTTGAGGCTCCTTCTGGAAATGACTGAGGCTCGCCACAATAGTTGGCACATTTGGCTTTTTCCATCCAAATCTGGGGTCTTCATGTGTTGTCCAGCACCTTCCGCAGGTCAGATGGAGCTTAGGAAGACAAGGGTAACTGTTCTCTTTGTCTTTGTAAGATGTTCTTGTCTGTCATCTCTTTCAGCCTGTTGTTATTTATGTCATTCTCATCTGCAAGGTCACTGGAATGCGTAGGCTCCCTTGTATGCAGCAGCTTGGCTTGGGATGACTTTGAGATTTGCAAATGTTTTATGTGGAGGTGATTTTCAAAACTTGTGGCTGTGTGTAATATAAAAACCAATGCTCATGGTCGATTTTCTCTTTGTACATTTTCTTTTGCTGTCTGGTTGTTGTAAGTATTAATCTGTACATTTCAAGTATACTGAGGGTATGCTTGAAATATGCTTATTTAGTTAACTAAAAAAACAAACAAACAAAAAAAACCCAAAGATTTTCTGTGGCCTAAAAAAGCCATTGCATGAAAGAAGTTTGGAGAGTGACTTCAGGCAAGGAGGGGAAAAGGTTTTTAAAAAGATGTAACCTGATGCATCAAAAGACAACTGCCTGATAAGGTCATTGGATGGGAAATCAGAGGCAGATATTTTGTGCAGGAGGAGTTGCGGAGAATGATTTTACAGAGTGGAAACTTCCGAATTAAAAGCTGACAGAAATTGGGAGTGAGGTAGGTGTAAGGAGCAGATAGAGGCCCATTTGCTGTCCGCTCAGGGGCTGCTCTGTTGACATGCTCCTGCCATTTCTCCTTCCCTGGCTCCTGAGCCAGGTCATCGCCATACAGCTGGAGTAAGAGAGGACATTGTTGAAGTGCCATAGATCAGCGTGCAGCCAGCATCTTGTGGACTGGGACATAGCTGTAGGGTGGCGTTATGTGGTCTTCGTACTTGACTTTGACATTTTCCTTTTTCTCCCTTTTTTTATTTAACTCTACAGGAGCCAAGCAATAAACGGGTCAAACCTCTTTCCAGAGTCACATCACTAGCAAACCTCATCCCCCCTGTGAAGAGCGCACCGCTAAAGCGCTTCAGCCAAACCCTGCAGGTAAGAAGAACATGGTAGGCACGTGCTCGCAGAAACCCTTTTGTGCACGAGGGGACATTGCTGTTTCACCCGGCACGTGGCCTGGTTTCGGATTGACCTGAGTCAAGGTTATTGACAATCTATGAGTTGAGAACTGTGGGAGTGTCCCTCATCCCGTGCTGTCATTGCTTCCACACCATTCAGTCAATGTGCCCTGACTCCACATAGCCCAAGCTGTTCCACTTTCCTATAGATGCCGTTCCTCTCTAGTTCTTATCCCTTAGCCCCATCCTCTATTAACTCTCTGATGGTTTCTCTTGAATGAATACCTCATCATGTAATGAGCTATAGTCTTGGCTCTGTTTTCTCTTGGTGCTTGGGCCTCTGGGACCTTGGATATCCCCTGATCCCCTTTGTAGAAGAACAGGGAGAAAAAAATTGAGGTCGCCTGGGGGAGCCAGATGAAGGACTTTGAAGCTAGTGGAGAAAAATGTGTTTGCCTTCTCTCCCCCGTGACCAGCCCCTCAGCCTCTGACCAAGTTCATCACGGGCTTCCCCTGGAAGATTCATCACCACTCTAGTCCTACACATCTGGTCTTTCACTGAGTTCTGCTTTTCAAAAATTCTTTAGCCTATTTCACCCTTTCCTTTCCTTTCCATCCCACTGAATGTGGCTCAAGTTTATTCACTCTGTAGTTATTTCCTTGCTTGATTGTAAGACGTCCATGTCACCAGCCATGTCTCCCCTAGGACAGTCCACCCTCTGCCCCTGGAAGGGCCTCACGTATCCCCCAAGGGCCCTCATCATGCACCAGGCTCTACTTCCGGCCCTCATGTTTCTTACATTCTAGAGAGAGTTGCTTTCTGGCAATTTTATGGCCACATCTGGCCCTCACACTGTGTTTTGTTTGGCTGCGCAGTGTTTTGAGCTAACATTTAAAAAGCAAAACAGTCCATGTAACAGTCTGGACTTCTGACTTCCCTGGAGGAACTAGATGGCCTGTGGGAACTGGGCCTCTGTTCTCACGTGGCAGCAATGAGCTGCACCTGAGTAGCCAGCCAAGTGTCACCTACGAATGTCCCCATTTCTCCCAACTCTCCCCTTCCCTTACTGTGGTCATCTTGCCTAGCCTACAGGCTCTGTGTTTGTTCTGCCGGGTCTGGGGAGAGCGCTGTCTCTGCATCCCACCGCCCAGCCCTGACCACACGTTGCTTTCAGATCCTTCATTGTCACACCTTCAAAATCTTTCCTTTGGCTTCCCAGGCAACCTTTATTGCTTTTCTTCTGATTCTGCCCTACACAGATTCTACACAGGGAACAGTGCATGAAATATTTGGTCACCTTGAAAATTGGCATTGACCTAGAAAACTGGGACAGAAAGAAATCAAGCCATGTCTGAAATCCAACAGACAGGACAAGCAAGGATGAGAAAGCCAGACCGAGGGAGGGATTTGCCACGTGGAAACTGGTTCCTAAAACCGCAAGGTTTTTTGTAGCAAAATAATGTTTTATTTGCTTTTCTCAAATATCTTGATAAATAATTGAGTCCAGTCTCCATTTATAGACAGAAACAACCTGGCAGAAGCAGAACAGTTATTCACAATGGTTATGTACCTTGACACAGAGAACTTGAGCAATGCACATCTTCTGTGAATGTGTCCTTGGAGAAGGGGAGGGGGTCAGCCCGTGGAAATGTGCCCCTGAGGTTGTATGCACAGTTAGACAGCCACGCTTACAGGGTGATCTGCAAAGCATAAAGAATGCTATCTTGCCCCCCACCCCCAAATATTTCTGTCAGTCATCTTGGTGCACACAGAGCAAGTTCTGAAGAATTATTTCCAGTCCTAGCATCTCAGTAATATTGTTTCCCTGACTAGCTAGAAAGATATAGGATGCTAATTTAGCCTGAGGAGCAGGAAAGATGATATGAGAGGGGAAGCCCCCAAGGGGTACTCTGTGGGCCAACTTTACATTCTTTCCCATTTTGCCTGCAATGGTCTTGATGGCCATCCTATCAGGAGAGGAACAGAGAACAAGGGGTGTAGGGGCTGCCCCAAACCTCTCAGCAGTCATTCATTTCTTACCCCTAGGTACGTATTATTTACACCTTTTCTACTTCAATCAACAAATCAAGGCTGTGCTTGAGCAGCTTGGTTCTGTGCTACGGTTCCCTCGTCCCTGGCTCCTGGCACCTTGGAGTCATATATGTCCCTTTGGATATACAGTTACATCTCTCAGGTCAGGCTCCTTTTATTATAGAAGAAGAGGTGACTTAGACCCAAACACGATGCTTTAATCGATAATGGAACACTTGTCAGTCTTTCCTTGGCTCCTTGGGAGACTATAGATTAGCCCAGGAGGATATCGTGAGACCTTGGGGCTGGCAGCCACTTCCAAGGTTAACAGCCCAGTCATAAACGGAGTGGTCCTTGCAGCAGTCGTTCACAAGACACTGCAGGACTTGTTCTCTCTTGCTTCCCCTGTGCCCCACATGTTCTGGGGCTCAGTCCTCCGCACAAAGACGGCATTTGTGGAAATCAGAAAGGGACAGCCAACTGCATGGCGCTCCGTCTGCTTCTGATTGGGGAGGTGAGCTCTGCTGGTAGATGGAGCACAGATGTCTGGATCCCTCTGGGCCTATAAATCCCCTCGCTGGCCAGCCCGAAAGGAAAATCCAGCCCAGCTCCAAAAGGGACCTGCATGCACGCCTGTGCAGTGAGCAAGCTTGCCTTCGGCCACTTGCCCAGTCGCCTCCCTGTCACAGCTGTGTGCACCTGGTAGACTCATTTCGAGTCCAGTGAGTGCGGTGCACTGCTGTGTTCATTGCACTGTGACTGAGCGCTGCCTTCTCTTTGAACATGAACTTGATTTCTTTTCCATTATAGAAGTATGATGTGCATCATGGGAAAATGTGGGAAAGGAGAAAGGGAAAAGAATGCATATACCCCCCACTCCAAAACAACTCCTCTTAATTATTTAATCATTTCCTTCCAGTGTTCTTCTAGGTATAGCAAATAACATACACAGCCTGAGCCTAATTTGGGGCTACTCAGTCTGTCCAGCCTTACCTTTGTGGGATCTGTTCACTTTGGGATGAGTCCTCCCACTGGGACTGTGGATGATCAGTTTCTCTTGCATCTCTTGCATCGCTCTTGGTCTTGGCCTCACGTACTTCCAAGCTGTGCAGTTAGGACTATAAAGGTTCCTCTTCATCATTGTTATAGCCTCTTAGGGGAATTGTACCTGAATTTAAGTGAAATAATTCTGGGGTCTTTTTTTGTTGTTTTTTAATGCTTTTGGCCTTGGGTTTTATTTTGTCCTTTTTTGCACTTTGCCTGGTATGTTTTGTTCCATTTCTTTTATTTTCATCCTTCCTTTGTCATTTAGCTAGATGAGAATATTGTTGTGGCTTAGGCAAATATTACATCACAGTTACTCATGGAAAATATGATCTTAATGGACAGAGTATACATGGCTCCAATGTGTTGATATGACTTATTTTACACAATCAGTCTCCTATTAATAGGCTGTGAATATTTTTATATTATTAAATAAATGTATTGAATGACTTTGAAGGTACTTATCCTTTTTTCTTTTTTAAAGTACCTTCTATTATACTTTCTTTCCTGGTTATGTAACATCATTTAAAAATTGAAAAATATAGAGATGCACAGAAAAGGAAGTGAAAGTCGCTTGTAATCCCATCACCCCATCATCAAAAAACTTTTGTTAACATTTTGGTATACAAGAGCTATACAAAAAAAAAATCTATTCATTGTCAATGTAACAAGAATGGTCACATGCCTAGATGCTTTCTGGACAGTACTTATGTGCTCAGACAATATTTTCTTTTACTAAATACCTGCACATGAATTTTTTTTTTAACAAAATTATAATCAAACTGTATGTACTATTTTTTAACTTCTTTTGTCTTTTTAAGAAAGATTTATTTTTAGTGTTTTTTTTTGACAGAGAAAGACAGACAAAGAGAGACAGAGAAAAGGGGGAGGGCCCAGAGCAGCCTCCATAATTGTATGTCATTAGTTTTCAATGTAAATTTAGTTTCACTCCACAGGTGAGTGCAGAGCTGCACAGGGCAGGAACCAGGCCAGGGGCCTCCCACATGGACCCTGGCAAGAACTGAACCAGGGGCACAGTTCAGCATATGGGTCCACATGGGCCGGGCTGGGATTCGATCCTTGAACCCCGGAGCTGCAAAGCAAGCGCTCAACCCACTGAGCCATCCCAGCATCCCCTTCTTTTGTCTTAACAGTATAAAATAATCTTACAGTATGAGAATATATTTTTATGTCATTAAATATTTTTCACAGACCTAATTCCTAATGGGTATTATATATGGATATACCAGTTTATTTCATCATTCTTCCATTATTGAACATTTAAGTTGTTCCCACATATCCAGACACTGTTTTAAACATCCCGATCACAATCTTGTGTGTGTCTCTATTTCTTTCTTTTCTTAGATTATATTCCCAGAAGTAGAATTCTGGTCAAGGAATGTGGACACTGAAAGCATTGAGATTGCTAGAGTGAGGCCTCTATTCTTGGTGTGTATTTGTCCTGGACAGAATTGTTTCTCTGTGTTCTCACATCCTAATTCTAGACTCATACTCACATTTCTCTTTCTTTTTTAACACAGTTTGTCCTCTGCTGTGACGTCTTCACAAGGTGGCACATCCCAGGGGCCCCTTAACTTTTCCATGCAGGCCAAGTTTGTCTCTTACTTTTCTTTGTATCTGCAGTACCTAATACTTTGCCACATTACTTCAAATATGCTCAGAAATTGGGAGTTGCTATTTGTATCACTTTTCTTACTAGAAAAGGTAGCAATTGCTTCTCCTGGGGGTTCTCCAGTAGTTGATAGTAGGTGTCCACTTAGTAATGTTATATGGCTGGGCTACTTCGCAGTAGAAAAAGAGTCCCTACCCCAACTCATGTCCCCTCAGGGAGGATTGTTGTGTCTAAAGAGGGGTTTCTGGTTAACCACAGTCTCTGATTGCTCCATATCCTGGCCTTTAGATCTAGAATTTATTTCATGTAACCCAGTGCAACAGAAAAGGTGGTATATTAGTAATCTCTATTAATATTCCTTGTATTCATTGTTATTTATTATGCTCTACACTTGTTGGGAGGTAGTCAGTATGAAAAAAGAGACAGTACCTGAGAAGAGTTAAAGCTACTTAGTAAAATTTGTCTATATTATTATAGCAAGTGGGAAACAAAGGAAATTTAAAACCATTGTATCCCGATTAATAATAAACACCTGTAAATATATAGGAAACAAACAGAAACATCATCAAATTTTTAATAGTGGGTCTCTCTGGAATATAGTTATAAGAGACTTTTACAGTTATTTTATTTTCTGTCTTGTATTCTCCTCCTCCTTCTTTCCCCTCATTACATAAGAATTATAAATCAATAGAGAAGGAATAAACAGGTTGAGACTATTGACTTTTATGTTTTACATTATATACCAGGCACGTGGCTAAGCCCTTGACATACTTTTTCTTATCTAATCCTCACTACACCTTTGTAAGGTGCTTATTACTATTCCCCTTTTACAGAAAAAGTGAGACTCAGAGAAATTAACTTTTCCTCTGTCCCTTAGCTATTGAGTTGACTTGAAGCTATGTCTGTTTCACTTCAAAGCCCATGTTCTTAACCTAAATCCATGTTTCATAGTCAGAAGCCTGCACTCAGTTCCTATTCCAACACTTACCTTGTACCAGCCATTTAATCCTCTGGTACTGGGGTTTTTCATCATTTAAAAGGGGACAAAATAAGAATCTGCACAGTGCCTCTTCCAGGATTAGCCTAAGGGTTAAATGTGATGGAGGCCACATAGCTGGGAAGAGTTATTTCTCAATTTAAGTTAATTGCTCTAATCAAGCCTTACAGGAGAGACTCGTCCAGGGTGCTATTGGAGAATACTTTCTGATCCATAACCCCCACCCATCCATTTCCGCTTAACCCATTGTAGTAGCAACATAAACATGTGTTTTCTTCTTATAGTCCCAGCCTAACTTCCAATCCATTTAAAATTAAACTGTCTGCTACAAAATAGCAAGGGTAAGTATAGGGAATTTTCCTGGCCCAAACTCTTTATTAGAACATGTTACCTTTGGCTGTGGAGGCTTCTGCTTTTTGGAAAAGGGTGAGGGAGCACCCCGCTGAACAGGTGGCATTAACAAACCCAATCTGTTCCATCGTGCCTGACCTCCTGGCTCTACATTTCCTCTGACACGTGTGAAGGGCCCCTTTATCCCACCTAGCAGACAGTTCCCCTAGCACCTGCAACATCTTTTCCATGTACCCAGCTCACACATAAACATGAGCACTCATTTCCTAAATCTGCATTATCTTTGCCTGTTCTGGCTATTGTTAGTTTAGCTGCCAGTCGATGAAGAGCTTTGGGTTTTTGACACATTTGCTGTGCCAGGTTCCCTCATGGAAACTCTTGCTTGTCCTGAAACATTTTGCATTCCAGGCCCAGAATCCCCACACTTACGGGGAATCTATGCATGCGTTTCTGTTTTAAACGTAGTCCCTCCCAAGGCTGGGTTCTTCACTTTGAGGTGAGCCTCTCCTAGTCACCGTGGACCGATATTTCACACCCAGGGGGCGTTCAGCAATATCTGGAGATGTTCGGGTTGTCACAGCTGGGGTGGGGGCATTGCTGGCATACCCTACAATGCACAGGACAGCCCCTCACAACAAAGAATTTTCTGGTCTAAATCTAAAACATTAGCAGTAGCAAGGTTGAGAATCCCTGCCATGGAATGAGAAGTAGCCTGAAACTCAAAACTCATCTAGCTGGGCATGCCTACCCACCACACTTAAATCTTACCCTAGGGCCTAGGGAAAGGAGGGTCACATATTGGTTAAAACTGAGGAAGGGGTTGTGGCCTGAAATAGACCAGACATGGATGTCATTCTGAGTTCACCCTTGACCTGGGTGTAAGTTTTGGAGGACCATTCATTAGCTGTTGTAATACATGACCTTAAGCAAAGTGTCACCCTCTCTGAGACCCAAGTTTCTTTCCCCATCTGTAAAACAGGAATAGGCATCTTCACCTCTTGGGTATAGGATTTCTAAAGCTCCTCTCACAGTGTCCAGCACATACAAGCATGCCGTTCATTTGTGAAGCAGAATTGATGAGGTCCTACTGTGTGCCTGGTGCTGAGGAATCGATCCAACCACTAGATAGACTTGCTTTCAAGGTGCTTTTCTTCTGTTGGGAGGAAATAGGGACGTCTGAAACAGATGGTAAATGATACCACACGGCACATGGTGAAATTAGAGAAAAATAGCGTGGGTGGGGGTGGGCACTGAAAGAAACGTGGCTGTTGTCTGTTGAGAGGCGACCTCTTCTTAGGGTTTTTTCCTTTTCTCCCAGCAATAGTCACATATTCCTCCCCCAACTTTAATCCTCTCCCCTAATTGTGCCCCGTAAGGTGTATTATTATTTACTGATAGGGTATCGGTCATTGTTGTGGTTGCACAACATTGTGAATGTGCTAAAGGCCACTAAATTGTTCACTTAAAAAATGGTTAATTTTATATTATGTGAATTTCACCTCAATGAATTATTTATTTTTTAAAGAGTGAGTCTTATGTACTAACATGGAAAGACCTCTTGCTGAGTGAAAAGAGAAAAGAGTCTCTTTTCTGTGAATGTTAGCAAATGCATAGGAAAAGCTTTGAAACGGTCTAAAACAAACTTAATAGCAGTTACTTCTGGGAAGTAGACTTGGGAAAATGAATTTGTATTTAATTTTATGTATTTTTTTTAGTGTGTGAAAATTTTAAATTAGCCTAAATTTCAAACTAATGGTGGAGAGAGGGGAGTTTGAAATTGGTCAGGGACAGAAACTGTAACAGGTGGGCGGTTGATTCTCTCAAGTGAAAGTGGAAAATGTCTTTCATTTTGAATCTTCGCTTTCTGTGTTTTCCTCTTTCTGCTCTTTAACTCCTGCCCCAGCACCATTAACTGAGATGAGTGAGTCATTGGATGACTCACTTTGCTTGTTCTGACCTTTCCATGCCTGTGGCTAATTGATTCTGAGTGCTGGGGATCTGCAAGCCTTAGTCTGGTCACTGTTTATAAGGGCCTATTTTCAAGAGATCACAAGGCTTTGCGAGGTGTGGTTAGTGAACTGTGTATTTGGAGCAAGTGCTTTCTTGACCAGCATGGGGCTGGTCCAATGGTCATGAACTCATTCATGAGCCCAGGAGCTCATGGCTGCCTGTGCCAGTCTGAGACACTGTGTTGCAATTGCAAACAGAGCTAGCTAGCTTCCTGCTTCCAGAAGGTTGTAGTAATACCCAGAAGCACCTTGTAAGCTTCTGTTCACATTTCTCCTTTATTCACTTTTTTTAATTGTAAAAATTTATATGCTTATTATAAATTTTCCTGTAATGGCAGGCAAAAACAATAGAATTGTGTGATGTTCTCATTATGTCTTTGTTCATGTTCATATTTTTAATAATTATAAACAGTGCTCGTATACAGTTTTTAAACCTGATTTTACTTATATCGAATGGACTTTTTTTAACAGCTAAAATGGTCTCAGAATTGTTTTAGTAGCCAGAGAATATTTTGTCAAGATAAATTATAACTTATTTAACAATGTCTGTAGGTTGAATAATTCTCTTAAAATTTTCTTTACTTTTTAAAATTTTATTGTTGAATCTCAAAATATATGGAAGATACCTTACAGTGTCTTAGTGATGATGGCACGTATGTCACATGCAAAATCAGTTTCCACCCTCAGGAAGTATATAATTCAGAGCAGATGACCACTAAGTATAAGAAAATGGGGGAAACCTGGATGGCTCAGTGGGTTAAGCACTCACTTTGCAGCCCTGGGGACCAAGGATGGAGGCCTGGCCCCAGCCTGTGTGGACCCATATGCTGAGCTGGGGAGTGCCCCCAGTTCGGTTCTCACCGGGGTGAGACCCTGGCCCAGTTCCTGCCCTGTGCAGCCCCGCCCACCTGTGGAATGAAACTATGTGGAAAAACCAATGATGTGCAACTATGGAGTCTGTTCTGGGCCCTCCCCTTTCTCTCTGTCTCTGTTTCTGTATCCTTCTCTCTCTGTCAAAAACAATAAAAATGAAAAGAAATCTTAAAAAAAAAAAGTGATTGTTACTTTATCAGCGATATATCCAAATTGCTCTGAGAGAGGGTGGGAGAACATTGGTAAAGCCTTCCTGAGGGAGGCGTTTGAGTTATATCCTGAGGACAGTTAAGAGTTAGCCAGCTAGGAAATTAAAGAAAGGCATTCTAGGAATAGAAGACTGCTGGATGCAAAGCACAGTGCCTTGACAAAGCATGGCACACTTAGGGAATGGCAGATAGTAGGACTAGAGAATAGAGGCATCTTGTGTGAGTGGCAGGAGGTGACCCTAGATATATAGACTATGGTCAGATTACAAGAGGCCTTCAGTACCAAACTGAGGAGTTGGAACTTCCCATTGAAGGCCACAGACATGGGACAGCAGCCATGGCTGTGGGCACTTGCTAAATAAGAATGTGGTTTTTGAGCACGTCAACATTTCATTGCAAGGTTTGCCTCATTTGGTAAAGTTTCTAATAAATCTGTTGAAATCTTCTAAGCCAAAGGCTAAAGATGACACACTCAGCTTTCTTCCTGATCTTTTGTATTTGTCGATAAAAAGCACTATGGTAGCATATTTCAGCCACAAGGGTGGACTTTGGGATTATACCACCCTATAGTCTACCAGGGCCTCTTTAGAAAATAAGTAAACTCCAAGTCAGGCCTCATGTGCTGCCAGGACACTATGTAGTATGTATATTAGTTGGTACTTTTCAAGTTGAATGTAAACAGAAAGGGGAGTGTATTAACCACTCAGTCTAAGGGTTACTCTTCCTGCATTCAAGCACAGCGGGATCCAGGGGGCTCAAACAATGTTGGTAAAGCTTTCTTCCTTTCTCTCCATTGGTCTTTCTCTCCATCCTTCATTGTGTGCGTCCCTTTATTCTGTCCTATAGCAGACACTCTTCTTCGTGACCAGAGAGAGTTGCTACAAGAAACTCCTGCTAGGTTATCTTTTGAGCTCACAATCCCAAAGGAATAAAGACTCTGCCATGCTTTCTGCCACGAATCATATAACAAATTTCAGGGCATCGGGTGCCCCTTCTTGAACCTGGGTGGAGTAGTGCTCTGATTGATCAAGTCTGGGGGAGCCCACCCAAACTGCGTGAGACAGGATGCAGGAGGATAGCAGGATTCTGTTCCTAGCAAAAAGAGGAGAGTAGGAGTATTGGCCAGCTGTTTGTTTAATTACATCTACTGCTGTTAACCTTTGTTCTTAAGAGCAGAGATGCCCACTGGAAAAAAGTAGATGCTTGTCTGAGAGCTGCCTTTGTGCACGTTCTTGTGGGGCACCCACATCTCACTGAAGGGGTACTCCCAGCACATAAGCACAAATGGCCCCTTGCCCAGCTTTTCCTTAGCACATAGGCGCAAGACAATGTCCCACTTCCCTAAAGGCCACGTGGCATCGACTGCTCTTTCTTGTGAATTTCTGATTTATGTTTTGTCGGGGACAGGAAGCTGCTCAAATGATCCACCCCGTCCTGCCGCTGCCCCCGTGACAGTCTTTGTTTTATCTTTCTTTATGTGTTTTTTTTTTCTCATTGTTTAGCGTTCCATCAGCTTCCGAAGTGAGAGCCGTCCAGACCTGCTCGCCCCCCGACCCTGGTCCAGAAATGCTGCCCCCTCAAGCACCAAGCGAAGAGACAGCAAGCTGTGGAGTGAGACCTTCGATGTGTGCGTCAATCAGATGCTCACATCCAAGGAAATCAAGCGTCAGGAGGTAGGCTCAGGACCCCTGGAATCGGCCATGTGTCTAGAACCAGGAACACTGCACACGGGAGCCAAGCTGGGGTCTACACCACAGTCTCCCAAGTCAATCCTACATTTATTTATAGGAGGACAGACAGGAATGTCAGACCTTGTAAGGAACTGAGAAACCAGCGTCCAACTGGGTGGGTGTGGCCCCTACTATACAAAGAAACTGATGTGAAAACCTGAATTTACAAAGAAGATGAATCGGGAAATGTCAATTTAGGATTCTGGAGTTGACAAAAATAATCATTTCTGTGATATTTTGATAGCAACTTCTAGGATATTTTTAAATACTCAGTTTATGAAACTTTGATTCAGTTTTTGTGGAAAACTTTTCTAGGGAATGCAGCTAATTTCATTCCTGTAAGTTTTCTATATCGATAGCCCTCCATGGCTACGATAATATTACCCTTTATGGATAGCTTGTCATGTACCAGGCTGTGCTGAGCACTTTAAATGGGCACCATCTAATGAAATCTTTGGAATTCTGTTTTTGTGGAGAACTTGAAATTGGAAATAGAAGTACTTGAAAACTTTCTAGGTTTTGACTCAGCAATTCTTTTCTGGGAATCTTTCTGCCAGGTGCACATCTACACAGCTGAAAGGATGCATGTGTAAGGTCATTCCTCACAGTAATGTTCATAAGAGTGCCAGAAAGAACCTGAGCATCAGGATGAATGTCCATACATGCACTACTATGTAGAAACACAAACATGCTGCTATATATGTATGACTAAGTGGATAAAGAAAGGCAGAAAATGGGGTTCACAGTATACTACCATTTAGGAAAGAGGAAGGAAAAATGAATGTATGTGTATATTTGCTTGTAGAACTATAAAATATTTCTGGAAGGGCACACAAGGAACTGGTAACATTGTTGCCTCCTAGGAGGGAAATGGGGTAGTTGGAAGAAGGAGGTGAGAAGAAAGTTTTCCCCTTGTACATGCTCATGAATCATAAATTTTGACCCATGTCAATGTATTAGCTATTTTTAAAAAAAGAAAGAAAGAAAGACAGAGAGAGAGAAAGAAAGAGAGAAAGAAAATATGTGCACTGAAAAAATACTGAGAGGAAATACTGCAAAATCTTAATGGTTGACAAGATACTATTATGGGTAAAGGTTTTTTTCTCTTTATACTTTTCTGTTTTCCCAAGTGTTAATAATATGCATATATAACTGGTCTGATAGCAGGAAGAAAGGAAGGATTGATTCTGCATATGAAAAGCTTATTAGAGGTGCAGTGAGCACAGGTCACCCACCTAGAAAGTTACAGAGCTAGGATTTGAACCCAGCTCCTGTCTACTCCAAAGCCCATGGCCTTCACAGTGACACTGTGTTGTTCCAGTACAGATACCTGACCGTAGCATATTTCCAGTATGGGGTTCTGTGATTTTCCTCTTGGGGGCCACATTTGGTCAGTTAGACAATCAGGCCTATGTCTGTGAACTCTGGTAAAACAGATGTGCAAGGAAATCTGAGGAAGGTCCGAGTAAAGGCTAGAGACTTATATTGTGCTACTCCATTTCCTGGTGTTCACAGTGCTCTCTAGTTATGTAAGATGCCACTATTGGGGGAAGCTGAGTAATAATCGGTACACAGGACCTCCCTGTACTATTTTTACAACTTCTTGTGCGAGTTTATAATTATTTCAAAATAGAAGGTTAAACTAAGCAGAGGGGGGTAGGGCCTGGTAGTGGGGCTTTCCTGGGCCTTGGGAGGTGTCATCAGGTATTGGCCTCTAGAGAGTGTTCTGCCTGCGTTCCACCAACCCCCAAAATGGAGGGGCTTCTCCAAGCCTGCTTCCTTCTTCCCTCTAGTCTGAAAGAAAGGCAGTAGTTCCTGAGCTATTGCCACAAACATGCAGTCCTTTAATACTGTAATGTTTGCCAAGAGTTCAGACTCCCAGAGGAGAATGAGAGTGTTTTGCATATCATAGCTCTTAAATTATGGTGGCTTAATAGAGCCACATTAGAATTAGTCCCTTTATACACTCATGCACAGAGCTGGCTCCTATCATTGTATTTATTGTACTGTGTAAGGCTGAGAAGTAATTTAAAGTGAATTAACTTCACCAGACATTTAGAGTGCTAAAATATTGGGTTCTTCCTACAATTCCAGCCTCGGGACAAGTGACTGATAGGAATAAAGCTTTCTGTGGAGATTCACCTCATGAGTAGAAGGAAGACAAATTGTGATGACCCAGTTAAAACCACTGCTATGTCCATTGCTGAGAACAGACCCTGAATCATTTATTATGCTTGCCACTCATCACAGAGACTCGAACCCATGGCTCGAACTGTAATTATTTTACCTAAAATAGTTCCCTCTTGTTTGGCTGCCTCAAAATTCTGTAACATGAAAGATGACTTGTTGGATTGGAAACACGAGGAACCTCTTTATCCCACTAACAGATGAACACATTATATAGAAGTTTTGCAAAATCTTTGCTTTATAGGTTTTAGGCACTAGATGCATTTACTACAGGTTAATTTAACTTTCTGAGTTTCCTTTAAAAATACTTAAGAAATAAGTAGATTTAGAGCTTTGAGTGCTGCCACCAGTACTGCTTGAATTTGGCCTCCTAAGTGAAAGAAGAGTTCAGTGGATGTGTTTTCTCTTTTCTTGCAGGCGATCTTTGAGCTTTCTCAAGGAGAAGAAGACTTGATAGAGGACTTGAAATTGGCAAAAAAGGTAAATTTAAATCCAGTGGTCATTTGAGTCACCTCAAATCACATTGTGCGTGGGAAGTAGAAGGAAACCCATGCCTTGTAACCTGTATAGTTTTGACAACAAATCTTCCTCAAAAATCTTTCCAGTCTAGTGACTCCTGTGGAGGCTAAAGTCCAGACTCCTTCAGCTGATATTCACAGCCTTCTCAAAGATTATAGGGTTGAAAATAAAGACATATCTCTTATTTTATAATATGTGTTCTTAGTCCAACTTTCTGCTAATGTGACGCCCCATCTGTAGCATTCCTGAGAGCTGGCCAAGAAAGCGAGCTTTAGGCAGGGAGGGAAGAGGAAGAAGACAGGGAGGGCAAAGATGGCATTTACCTCCTTGAAGGCAGGGACTGTGCCATCTGAGTCTGTATTCTATTACAGTGCCCTAGGTAGAAATTGTGTGTTGTTAAGTATCATTAGTAAGAGGTGATAAAGGTAATTTTTAAAACATTATACAAATCAAATCTGCTCTATACTCAGGATTTGTGTCCTTTCCTAGATGTGAGATATACTAGAGTAAAAAAGCTTTTTAAAAAACCTACTTTGGTTTATCAACAAACCACAAAAGTCTCCAGGCAATGCTGGAACTCCATCTGCTCTAGCCACACCCAGTGGTTTCTGCAGTACTATGGGAGAAGTTGTTGGGGAAAGCCAAATATTTTGTTATCATATAGGGCCTCTCAGAAGCCATTTACATTAACCACTTTCTTCCGCTGGTGCTAAATGCTTGCTTCCATCTCTTGCTGTTCTTGTGCAGGCCTATTATGACCCCATGCTGAAACTCTCCATAATGACAGAGCAAGAGTTGAATCAAATTTTTGGAACACTGGACTCTTTAATTCCTCTGCATGAAGGTATAATTTTGTTCCCAGAATGAGTTGTGACTTGTAGCCTTAATTGACTTGTCTTACACAAGTCATGATTATGTAATAATATGAGTAACCCAGAATCTGCTTTCAGCCCTGTTCATATTTGAATGCATAACAAAATAAGCAAACTGTTTTTTGTTTGATTGTGTGTTTGTGTGTTTACCAGACCTCCTCAGTCAACTTCAAGCTGTTCGGAAGCCTGATGGCTCTACTGACCATGTTGGTCCCATCCTTGTGGGCTGGGTAAGAAAAGTTCTCTCATCTTGATTGAAGATAAATTTCACTAATTTCAATGGAGTTTCCTTTTTTTGTTGGCAAACATTGGTTTCACACCAGAAAAAAATTAAAAATGGCAAACTCATAGTAAAATTTATCATTATAGTTAGGCTTTATCTCTTGAAAACATGGAAACAATTGTTTTCCTATTACAAATGTATTGCATTTAACGATAACTTGCCTTTTTTACAATAAAATAAAGTGAAATTAGTTAATACTTAATTCAGGCCAATTACTAATATAATTATTATCATTTCTATTCCAGTAAAAAACTAGGGACATATTTCTAGCACCATAAAAAAGCTTTTATTCATACTACCAAAACATTCTCATGGCCAAATGTAATTTCATAAGCAAGGTAATAACTAAATATTAATGTTTACCATATAGCTGATCCTAACTAACTTTATAGGGGAGTTGGATATTATGCTGACCTTCATCCCACTATAACCCCTTCCCTTTCCTAATTAAAGAAATCAGCTGTGACCATTGACTGGGGATTCTAAATGTATGGTCCAGGGCTGAGTTTGTGTTTTATTGAGTACATAAGGTGGATGTCCATTTGTTTGATTTTTTTTAGACAAAGCATGCACTCTATTTTGCCATAGTCCCCATCCCTCCCTACTGTATGCTTCTGTTTCCTTCTGTGAGCTTGAGTATTCCACCCCAGTCCAGGTATTTTTCATTGGTTAGGAAGCAGGTGATGAAAGCAGATTACTTTGATGACTTCTTCCAGGCAGGATTACGGTAGGTCTTTCATCCCTCTGATCCACTCAGTGATCCAGAAACATAGATAGTGCCACATGGTTAAGTCTTACAGTCATTTTACTATTTGGAGAGTATTGTGAAGGTTGTAAATTCTACCTTCACCATGTGAGTTCTTTGTATCTAGTTACATTTGTATTTGTGTTTTAACCTTCCTAAAACCTTCTAGTTCCTAAGTTTTGACGTTGATCTTATTTTAAGTTATGCTTCTCAGTTACTCCTTTGATCAAGAAACTTTGAGGGTTTCATGAATTAGCTAGCTTTAGTTGAGGAGTCAATTTTAGCTCTGAGGCTGAAATATCCCAAGGGTATCTGAAAGGCAAGTAATGTTCTAAGATGAATAATTTAGAAAATGTGCCTTAATATTTCAGGAGATGTCATTTGTCTTACAGTTTTGACTTTCATTTGATTATGAGCCGTGGTAGATGCTTTAACTTCTTTATCCTGCATAGAAATTTGTCGAAAGAGAGCCAGCTAGCTGGAGATAGAGAAGGTGTGATGAAAAGAGAGGGTGTGCCTTAGTATGTCTTAAACTTCCTGAATCTGTGGACTACTCTGATGGGAGCCAAGGGGCCAGTGAGGACACACTGCAGAATTAACATGATGACTGTTCTGTTTCTGATGAGCTGGCAATACAAATGTGCATGGCTGCCTTGGATGTCATATACAAATTGTCAGTTTGTGCCAGAAGCAAAAGTGTAGACATTTGCTTCATTATGAATGTTTTTTCTGAACGAAATGTTTGTCACTCTATGAGAAAGTTGGTTTGATCTGAGGGTCACTTTTGCAGTCCTTTTTTGTACCCAAAGGAAAGTGAGACCATGCCAACCCATTGCTGTCTGGACCCTTCCAACATCAAATGGGGTCTTGCCGAAGGAGGAGCAGCTTAAATTAAACAACTGGTCCATTGTTATCAGACTTCATGAGAAACCATCCTTATTTATCAGGCCTGATGAGCTGTTACATGTTTTCCCTCTTTTAACTGCAGATGTGTCTGGGTGAGTGGGAACTGTAAACCAGGGGGTACAGCTGTTTGAGTTCTGGTCTTTTTAACAGAACAAAATAAACATCTTACTAGACTTTGTATGAGAAAAGTTAGGGCCCATTTGACCCATGAAAAATTGATTTATTTCCCCCCAAAGGAAAAAGTGGGAAAAAAAGAAAAGGAAAAAAACTCTTTAAACAAGTGAGCCTCCCAAATGGGCTAGCCTTGGCCAGTTCTTTTGACCTTAGAATGAATCAATTACTTTTACTTTGAAGACCTTAAACAGCATGGTGAGTTTTTTCAGGGAACCACCCTGGTTACTGAGAATCCGGCTGTCTAATGGGTTAGCCTGCTCTGAGAAGCCACCCCTGTCATAAAGAAACACATTCCCAAGTGACTTATCTTCATGCTAATATTTTTTTCAGTAATGAAATAATTTATAAGGTCTCCAAGGCAGCAAGTTCTCATGTTAATTTGGGTTTTAATGAAATTTTAATTCCAAAAAGAGAGGCAGGGTACATGGCAGCAGAAATATAGATTGGTTCTGTCGCTTTTCACAATGTCAGGGAGATAGAATTTCTAAAAAAAAAAATTTTTTTAAAGTGAGTTTTTCTTATAAATTCTTTCTTGATAGTCTATTTAAAGAGATGGCGAGTAGTTCAGAGATTTGGAGGAAGGAGTGAGAACACTTTTCAGATTGATTTTGTCTGTAGCTGAGCAAGTGGTTTTGTTTTTCTAAACCACAGTTTCTTCAATAAAAATATTCTACGGATTAATAATAGCTAGCACTGAACTGATTCTTAATAAGGAACCAAGATCGTGCTACACTTTTTATGTCTTATCACTTTAAAAGAGAGGACATTTTGTAAGTGGAGAAGCTGAGGCTCAGAAGGATCGACTGACTAGTCCCTGAGTGAGATAATGAACATGTTCTCTCTGGTTCCAGAATCTGCCCTCTCAACCATGGGGTTGTCACTCCTCATATTTTATATAAATGCACCTGCATGTATCTGGGAACCAAGATATGTACATTCTTCATTCCCCTATCTATTACAGTTATAGATCATTTGAGGCCTTTTCTAGCCAGTGGGCTCAACCAGATAGCCTTTCAGGTCATGCCCAGGAAATGAGCACCCTGTCAAGTGTGAATACAGGACCAGAGCCAGAGCTGGTTGCCATGGCAGCAGGGGCAGCAGGATCACAGAGAGTAATGGCCCATTGGACAGGGGAGCCGCCGTGTGCTCAGGGCGCCTCACTAGTTTACATCCGATGGTTACTGCTGACGTGTTTCTCCATAATGAAAGCGCTGGGCACTTCCGGGTCTCTTTAAAAGGTGAGGAAGTGGAAATGAAATTAAGAGGGCCTGAGGCTTATTTTAATTAACTCTGAAAATGTAAATTACAAGCCACAGTGCCATGTCTGGGTGTGTGTGTGTGCCTTTAAGTACCAATAATCATTACTTTCAAATACAAGGTTGAGGAAAGAATTTCTGCAGTTCTTTCTAACACAGAGGTTTTTCATAACATGTAAAGAAGGTAGACATTTCCAGGGAATGTAAACTCAACAGTGAACTTTTCAAATATTACTTTCTTGGTATCTTTTTTTGGTTTCAGTCACTGAGAAAAATAATTTCAGTAAGAGGTATAAAAGGAGCAGCAGAGGGGAAGCCAGGATGGCTCAGTGGGTTAAGTACTCACTTTGCAGCCCCCGGGACCCAGGATCGAATCCCGGCCCCGGCCCGTGCGGAACCATATGCTGAACTGGGGAGTGCCCCCAGTTCAGTTTTCTCTCTATCTCTATATCTTTCTCGCTCTCTCTCTGTCAAAAAAAAACCCCCAAAACAGCAGAATATTTAAACTTTGACCATTGTTCAGATGCTACCACAATTATTACCTAATCTGTTAATCCATTAAGCATTCATTTATTTGTTCATTTGAATAACACACCCAGTGCAAAGTACTGTGGAGACAGAAATGGAAGACCCTTTTACCACTGTCTTGCACTCAATTCCCCCACAGAAGAGGTGTCAAGGTGAATGTGGCTGCCTAGTCTAAGAGAAGCATGCAGTGGGCCCATTGGCTGCATTTTATTGCTTCCCAGAACTTTCTGGAAGCTGAGAGCCCATGCATTAGGATGCATGGTCTTGGATGCCACGAAGAGGAAGGAGTGGAAAAGGGAGATGAGCAGCTCTTTCACTGAGTCTCTCACTTTGTGTTTGCACAATTTGACTGATAAATCATGTCAGAGAAATTGATATTTTACTGGGAGCGAGATGGTGGAGTTGAAGTGTTCTAAAATCTTTAAGCTTAAGTTGTTCTTTGCATGGTATTGTGATGTTAACCATTACGTAGAGCCAAGAATCATTTCTAGCCTGTCAGAACTAATTTAAAAGATTTTTCTAAATGCTTCCTGCATCTAATTTTTTACTAATTATACTTCTGCTTCTTGGAGTTCTTCATGGTTGGTCCGCCTTGGAATCACTTAACCTTGGACTAATGTAGAGGTATTTGCACCAAGCTGTGCAAAGGGATGGGCTGTGGAGCCTCACTCCTTGCTTTTTTTCTTTTTAATGCCACTACGTCTTCTAGATGAGTTTCTTATGAATAATTTTAAAAGAAATTCTACTTAAAACAAAACAATGAACAAACAAAAAACGGAGGCGTTCTCCTTAACATGTACTTTTGGAAGGGTAGGGAAATTATGAACTGTATGCATATGCAGTAATTGCTTTTGCTTCTAGCTTAGGTGGGTAGAAATGCAAACAAATTAGGGCAGGGATCTTTTTTTTTTTTTTTTAGTTTATTTTATTATTATTATTATTATTATTATTATTATTATTTTACATCTGATGCCCCCTCCCCATGTTCCCCAGCCCTATCCCCTACCTCCCCAGCCCTACCCCCAGGCAACCACCAAACCACTGACTGTGTCCCTGAGTTTTTGTTTTTTTGTTACTTTCAGTTTTATATTCTACCTAAGAGTGAGGTCATACGTTTCTTTCTTCTTTCAGTCTGACTTATTTCACTTAATAAGACATTTTCAAGGTCTGTCCATGTTGTCACAAATTGCTGTATTGATTCTTAATAGTGGTATGTTAGAAGCATTCTCTTTAAGATCAAGAATACCTCCATCATCGCTTCAGCCGACATTTCATCGGAGAACAACTAGTCAGCACGATGACTTTCAGTTTTTTTTTTACTCTCAAATACTTTTTTTTTTTTTTTTTAATTTATTGTTAAATTTGATGAGGTTACATTGGTTGGTAACAATTAGACAGTTTACAGATGTACAAGTCCACATCACATCATTCATGCATCGTATTATGTGCCCATCACTCAGTATCAGTTCCCTTTCCATCACCTTATATCTAGTGCCCACTCCCACCTCCCAGGGAAGGGATCTTAACAATCAAAAAAGTGAACCTGCAACTAAGGCAATTACTTTGTGCAGGGAAGCCAGGGCCCCCCAAACTGTCCATTGTCTGCCGTTTTGAAGACT
>PVKE010015782.1:0-32907 GCA_004027555.1 Craseonycteris thonglongyai
TAGAAGACATTTATGAAGTGCCATGTGCCAGGACTTGTGGTAGATTCTAGAAATCCAAGAAGGAACTCTATTTCTCTCTTGACAGGCTGACACTAAAAGAGGGAGAAGAGTTTTTATGTTGTAATGCACTAGTAATCCCCTCAAGTGTTGAATATATGAATGTATAAATGTTGGCTTATTAAGTCATAATACATTTGAAAGTCTCAGATAATTGTCTAAGAGGTAAATAAATCAGCTTGGGGATAAATCTAGTTGTAATATAATTTAGTTACATAAGCTTTAATGGATTATATTTTTAAGTACTAATACTTGTAAATTTGTGCTTTTAGCAAATTAGGTATCATTTGAACACACTGGCTGATGCTTAATAAGAATTAGAATTACATTTTGCTTGTTACATAAGTAAATATCTTGTTACATGCCTGTTTAATGCTTGCAGAAAATATTCCAAACAATCTCTTTAGAATAAGAATCTAATTACACATTTATCATTAAAATTACAGTGAGTTAATTGCCTTGGAGATATCTTTATCTCTCTTGCAGCTTGCTTAATCCTAATGCAGGTTTTTAATAATCATTTGTTACTTAATTAACTAATTAACAAATAATACCTGTTCTATGGAAAATCCTAAATTAAACACTTGAGGCTCTTTAATTGAATGCTCAATAACCCAATACAGTCCTTAATATTAGAACTTTTAAATATTGCAAAGATTCTATTGAATCACATATTAGTTTGCTCCTGGTGTCTTTGGGGCTTAATTAGTAGAAAAAGGGCACTTAATAATACACAAGGGGTGGCCAGAACAGCAAGGCTCTGATGAAACAGAAATTATTCATTAATAGCTGTTGAGCAACAGCCAAAATTGGCCAGCAACCCATAGCAGCAACAAAGGCAGACCATTCATTTAGAATACAAATGTCTTTGACCCACAAAATTAAAAAGTACAGTTTGGAATATAAATATATACAGGCCTAAAAGTCAATAATCTGAAGCAATGCAGACACTCATATTGAACTCACCTGGAGAAAAGTATTTTCTTCTATGGGTGCAGTATTTGTAGACAAACTTGAAAGTATTTCTTCATACCTTATCCTCTTATATTGCTTTCCAAATCTCCATTCTAGCCTCCTCTGATTTAACTTTGAAAATGATGCTAGAAAGAACTTTCTAAAATGCAAATCAAATTATTACCTTTCCATTTACAATTTTCCACCATTTTCTAAGGTTTTCTAACTTCCTTGCTATTTGCAAATCTCCAAATTCTAATCCCCCATTTCCTATTGATTTCCCATTATCTCCAGCCATCTTTCCCTGTACCTTTTGCTCTATTATTTATTATGTCATTACCTTAAGTTTTCTGCTCATCTACTTTGTATGTTATCTTTGTACCTTCCTGACTGTCCCACTCATTCTTCAAAGGTGCATTCTTCAAAAAATTACCTGCTCTTGAAACCTGTAGTCAGACTTAAAACTATCTCCTTCCCAGTTTCATATATTATCTTCATTATGTAGTGCATACTAAATTGTATTGCAATTGTTTGTATGTGTATCTCCCTATTTAGGCTACAGAGTAAGAATCAAATAGTTAAAAGCAAAGATAGGTTCAAATTTCTGTTTCACCACCATATAAATTTAGAGGCAAAATATTTAATTCTTCTAATTCTCAGTTTTTACATGTGTAAAATGGAAAGAAAAAGTGTTCTTCTCTCATAAGGTTATTGTGAAATTCACATGACATAGTGCCAGTAACAATGGTAAATGAGAAATCACTGTGAGTTCATTTTAATGTTATTGTGTATACTTAATATTGTATTTCTTCTGCCTAATGCAGCTTATGGCACATTGTATGTGTATGCATTCAGTAAACATTACTAAATGACTGGATGCATGAGTGATGGTTGCATAAATAACTAACTGTATGAATGCTTAAAGCAGAGAAAAAACAACGTTAGGGTAATATAGACATTTTTTTATATATATTTGAAATTATGTCCTTCAGCAAAGGGATCAGAATTTTGCATGTGGCTATAGAGGGAAATCCATGACCATAAAATAAATCAATAGAGAGGGAGAGATGGGTTGAATGTTAAAATTTTCTAAAAAATAGAAATTTTTAAAGCTCATGGGGTTTCTAATTTTCATTATATATGTTCAAGCAGACATCAAACAATAGAATTGTTGGTGTACTATTGAGCTTTAGGGCTGCATTATATGGCATCGAATGTCCTGATGTGTCTCTAAGATTCAGTGACTCTATTAAAGGTTCCAGGAACTCTACATATTCTATAATAAATAGTGATGGGTTCACTGTTCTATTGGATATGAAATTCATTAATTCATCTCCTACACTGTTCAATGTTCAAACTTATTAAAACATTGCTAAAGTTCCAATAAACCCCTTTTTAAGTTTCCTTAGCGATCATTTCAGTAAGAAGTAGCTGTAGAGACACTACAGGTTTATACTTTCCTTTCATTGTCTGTAGATAAGAAACCCTTGGGAGGAGCCCGAGCTTAAAAACAAGCACCAGAAATGGTGTGTATCAACACGTCAGCTTTGGCTCATCTATGTCCTTGCAAAATATTTTTAATGTCTACTTTCAAGTTTTGATATTGTTGCTTTCATACTGGGGCTTTTATCCCCAGGAAATTAAATTCAAAATCTCCCAAGTTTGGGACAGCAATAATTTGATGTACCTATTTTTTAAGATTATGCTGAAGCATTAGGAAGTCACTAGTTTTGAAAACATTTTCACCTGGAAATGTCATTGTTGGAAATTGATGTACAAGTACACAATAAGTGGAAAATCATCCACCTTCCCTTGAAAGCTTCAAAGGATGTAGAGCTCTGAAAAGTGACTGTCCCATATGAAGTACCATGTTCTACTCTGACCCTCATTACTTCGTATTTATTACCACTATCTGTAAGGTAAATGCTAGTCATCACCTTCCAAAGTAAGAAGCAGGAGTTTCTCTTCCTCTCAATAGTTTGACACTCACTTATAAAAATAAAAGTCCCACAAATAGTCTGAACTTATTTCAAATTAACATAATGCTCCCAAGTTTTGTTGCAAATGTTCATAATTTACCTGGCAGAGATTGTGAGAGACATCATTATAATTCCAATCAAAGACTTTTCCTTTACTTGTGTTTAGAATGATTTCTCCTAATTTCAGTAATGTTTTTATTAAATTCTATAGGGTGAGAAATAATAATAGAATATCACTTAATTGAATATGTCATTGTGACAGGAGGTAACATACACCATTTAAAACACAATGATGCTTGCTGGTTACCAAGTTAGATTGACTGCCCTCATTATGTACGTAGTCTGTGTTTCCCTCTGCTTGCTCCACCCTCTCGAGCACCCCAGCTTCACTGAGCTGGTGAAATTCTGTATTGCAAGTTAACCATGACCACTTTCTATTCTTCAGCCTTTCTGCACTTAAACTGTTGGTGCTATTTCAAATGCCAAGAGACTGGACAGAATTCTGAAAAGGTACACTGAACGCTATTTCTTAAATAATTTAGCATAAGGATCACAGCCTTTTCACTTAGGTAGCAATTAAGTCATCACTGTTGCTGGCCCTATAAAAACTGATTGAGCCTGTTTTTATCACCCATCCCTTTTAAACTGCCTTCCTGTACAATCTGACACCAAAGTCAGAAATCACACAGTGAAAACGAGTACCAGGAAAAGAGAGGAAAGGCCATTAAATGAAACTTGTTTTTTAAATATACTCCACTGAAATCAACTCTGCAGAAAATGACCAGGCAGGTAATGTTTCAGGTACTCATGTAATTATCATTGTTAAAGACATTTGTCCAATCAAACACAGTTTTCCTATTCAACCAGGAAAAATACCCTAACTTCAATTTCAGGCACATCTCGTTTTTCAAGACAGCTCAGCTGGAAAGACCCTTACTTGCCTATTTTTTTTTAATCCTTAATTTGCCTATAAGCAGTATTTACACACACCAGCCTTGCTGACGTGCCATATCTCTCATATGCTAACCACTTTCCTCTACTCTTCCCCATAAATTTCTCCATCCTATTGTATGACAAACTTCCCTGGGAAAGCCTGCCTCTTATCCTGGTGGGTGTTTTGCTCTTTTCATTTCACGTCTGCTGTTTATTTTTTAAGTTCTGTGGCATTCAGAAAGCAGTCAGCTAAGAGCATCAGCTTAGGTAGGCCTGGACCCTGGCCCTCATCTTTGGATAACTTCCACTGATATCTCCAATTAGGGCTTGTTACTCATAGACATTTATCTCTTGCAGTACTGGCACAAGTGAAAGGAGAACTGGGCACTGGGTGCACAAGGTTTAGCATAGTTAGAGGGTCCCATCTTGCTCTACAATACCTCTATGAAGAGCTTCTATCACTGGCTGAACATTAATGTTTTTCTGGAATTGTTGCTGATTTTTCTCTATTTCGTCTTTTAGACCTATTTCATCTTTTAGACCTATTACAACTCTCTGAAGTACATATTGTTTTGATCCTTTTATTAGTTTCAAGTGTATAAAACAACATAATAATTAGATATTTATACCCCTCATGAAGTGACAACCCCAACAAGTCTACTACTCTTTTGACATCAACATTGTACATAGATAGCTATTACAGCACCATTAACTATATTTCCTATGCTGTACTTTACATCCCATCACTATATATGTATATATTTAATTATAGTTTATATACAATATTATTTTGTTAGTTTTAGGTGATTATGGCAATGGTTAGGCATTTATATAACCTATGAAGTAATCCTGACGGTAACTCCAGTATCCATCTGACATCCTACATAGTCTTTATACCATTTGTGACTGTATTCTCATACTGTATTCCACATTCCTTTGACTTTTCTATAGCTACTAATTTGTACTTCTAAGCTCTTTACCTTTCTAGCCCATTTCCTAATCCCCCTCCAATCTAGTAAACAAAAGTTTTTTCCTCTGTATCTATGAGTCTATTTCTGTTATGTTAATTTTGTTCTTTAGATTCTACACATAAATGAGATCATATGGTATTTGTCTTTCTCAGTCTGACATATTTCACTTAGCATAATAATCTCTAGGTCCATCCATGTTGTTGCAAATAGTAAGATTTCATTCTTTTTTATGGCAGAATAATAATCTTTTTATTCTGGCAGAGTAATTGTACCAATGTACCACAATTTCTTTATTTAATTGTCTATTGATGGGCATTTCAATTGTTTCCATAGCTCAACTATAGTGAATAGCACTGCAGTAAATATAGGGATAGATACATTTTCTTGAATTAGTGTTTTAAATTTCTTTAGATAAATACCCAAGAGTGAAATTGCTGGGTCATAAGGTAGTTCTATTTTTAATTTTTGAGGAACTCCATACTGTTTTCCACAGTGGCTAACTAAATTTGCAATTCAACCAGCAATGCATGAGGTTTCCCTTTTCTCCACACTTCCAACACTTACTGTTTGTTGATTTATTGATGATAGCTATTCTGGCAGAAGTGCAGTGGTATCTCATTGTGATTTTTATTTGCATTTCTCTGATGGTTAGTTACACTGAATATCTTTTCATATGTCAATTGGCCATCTTTATGTCCTCTTTGGAGAGATGTCTATTCAGGTCCTCTGCTCGTTTGGTTGTTGTTGTTGTTGTTGTTTTTGGATTGGTTGGGGTTTTTTGGTGTTGAGTTATATGACTTTTTTAATAAAACTGGGATATTAACCACTTATCAGATGTACAATTGTCAAATATCACCTTCCATTCAGTAGGATGTCTCTTTGTTTTGTTGATGGTTTCCTTTGCTATAAAAAAAAAAGTTTCAGTTTGATGTAGTCCCACTTGTTTTTCTTTCATTTCCCTTGCTCAAGGAGATATATCAGTAAAAATATTACTAAGGGTAATGTTTGAAAATTTACTTCCTGTATTTTCTTCTAGGAGTTTCATGGTTTCAGTTCTTACATTTAAGTTTTTAATCCATTTTGAGATTATTCTTGCATATGGCATAAGAAGGTGGTCCAGTTTCATTTTGCTACATGTATCTCTCCACTTTTTCTAGCACCATTTATTAAATAGACTATATTTACCCCAATGTATATTCTTGCTTTCTTTGTAATAAATTAAATAACCAAATACAAATAGGCATGAATTTTTTTTCTTAGTTCTTTATTATTATCTGTGTGTCTGTTTTTAGGCCAATATCATGCTCTTTTGCTTACTATAACCTTGTAGTATAATTTAATATCAAGTAGCGTGACACCTCTACTTTGTTCTTCTTTCTCAGGATTGCTGTGACTATTCTGGGTCTTTACTGGTTCTGTATACATTTTAGGATTATTTGTTCTAGTTTTGTGAAAAAAGCCATTGGTATTTTGATGGAGATTACATTGAATCTTTAGTTTGCTTTGGGTAGTATGGGCATTTTGACTATATTAATTCTTCCTATTTATGAACATAGTATATGTTTCATTTATTTGTATCTTCTTTAATTTCTCCTTTCTAAGTCTCTTAATTTTCTGAGTACAAATCTCTTACTTTCATGCTTAAATTTGTTGCTACTTATTGTTAAGTATTTATTTGCTTTTTCTTTTTGTTTCTTTTGACACAGTTGTAATTGGGATTTCTTCATTTTTCTTTCTGATAGTTTATTATTGATGTATACAAATACAACTGGTTTTTTAATATTAATTTTGTGTCCTGCCACTTCACTAATTTGTCAGTTCTAATAGTTTTGGGTGAAGTCTTTGGGGTTCTCTCTATATAGTAGCATGTCATCTGTAAATGATGACTTTACTTCTTTCTGATTTGGATGTCTTTTACTTCTTTTTTTTTTTTTCTTTTTTCTTTTTTTTTTTTTGTCTGATTGCTGTGGCTGAAACTTCCAGGACTATGTGAAATAAAAGTGGTAAAAGTGGGCATTTTTGTCTTGTTCTTGATCTTAAGGGAAATGCTTTTAACTATTTCCTTTTATGATATTAGCTGTGGATTTGTCATATAAGGTCTTTATTATATAAGATATGTTCCCACTTTGCTGTGAGTTTTTATTATAAATGGATGCTGGATTTTGTCAAGTGCTTCTTTTGCACCTATTGATATGAACATATGATTTTTCTATTTCATTTTGAAGATGTGGTGTATTATGTTAATTTATTTGCATATACTGAACCAACCTTGCATGCCAGGAATGAATCTCACTTGATCATGCTGTATGATTTTTCTAATGTTTTGTTGAATTCAGTTTGCTAAAATTTTGTTGGAGATTTTTGCATCTAGCCCTTTCACTGTGCTGGTATTTTATTGCTGTACATGAAGCGGTTTCAGGAATATCCTCAAGTAAATAAGAAATGGAAATTTGGTTATGTCACTTTTTATTTCAAAAATGAGAAAATTTTACTCTAATTTTTGCTTACTTGACCACTGGCACATGCTCACACACATATAAACATGAAAACAAAGTCACGCATATACACATTAACATAAATAGTGTGGTAGAGCTCAAAACATTTTTCGAGGTATAAACCTGGGTTAGATGGGCATTTTGGACAAAAAAATCAAGACTCCTTTCTTGATCCACCAGCACGACATACTCTGCATCATTTTGTTGGGTTTTTTTTCTTTTTAGTACTTGGGAGGTGAGCTATAAAATGTTTTCCCATCAACCTTGCACCGTTGTCTTCTTTTGACATTACTGTTGAAGACATCCCTTGGGTATTTATAATTTCTTGTAGGATGTTGTGTTGAAATCACAGAAATATTTTTGGCTTACTTTCTGTCTGGTCATTTAGGGCACTCTGATACAGACAGTATGCATTCCCCATAGATACTTGTAAAAGATAAATGATCAACTTTCTGTACTACTTCATTGACTTCCTGGTAGCTGAATACAATTCTAACATCTGGTCCATTTTGTCGACTGCCCCTGTATATTTATTGTATGCCAGTACAGATTTAGGCTTATTTACAATACATTCCTGTCTACCTCTTGCACGAATTGGCTCCATACCAACATTACTTTCTGTTGAGAGCACATATACCGGTACCTCTTTCTTATCAAAAAACTTTGTACACAACAACTACCACATGAAAAATATCCTGATTCACCTTTAGCAACCTTTAAAGATTTTGCCATGTGTGGGACTCTGTTTCGTCTAACCGTCCCATACATGTTAGTGTATTTGGCATGCATATATTCAAACAATTTTACAGACTAGTAATAATTATCTACATAGAGGAAGTGACCTTGGTTCAAAAGTGGTAACATCATAAAAATAGTTAGTTGATCCGTTTTCGTCAGATATTTGGCATCATTTGGCAACACTGACTGAATATTGTCGGCCTTGTCTGTTGCTCCTGTATACACTCGGAAACGGTACATATAGCCATTCTGATCGCACACACTATACATTTTGATACCGAATCGAAATCTCTTAGCAGGTAAGTACTGCTTGAAAAAATAGTCGCCCTTTATACAAGAGCAAGAATTTGTCAAGTGCTAGTTTCTGTCCTGGAGTGTAAAATTTCATGTACCGGTATTTTTTTTGACAAGCTGTCGATCAATGGATGAAGTCTGAAAAGTCTATCTTGAGTTCCAACTCCATCTTCATTGTTTACTATGTGAAAAAATGCAGGATTGCCTGACACCAATCTCTTTTCATTATACTACCAAAGATGGAAGTATTATACAAGGAGTCTTTGGACCAATATAATTCAATTATTGGCTTTTTTACTAACCTCATTTGAAGAGTTATGGCTATCAAATTATACATTTTGCTTCTGCTAACTGGGCTTCAATCTTTCGGCCAGCATCGAGGCTTAGACATTTTGTTGGAATTTGACTGTACCCATTGTTCTGTGTATCTATGTCTCTCTATTACAAAACAATCCACAAGTTTGACATCAATGAAAAGTTTGAAAAAGTCATTGCACTTGAAATTCTCTGCATCCATACAAATTCCCGGGGACTCGGTAAAAGTATGTATGTCAGGTGAATAGTTTTCAGCACGTTGCCACTCAGGCTGCACAATGTTTACCTTGTCACAAACACCAGAATGTTTATCATCACCATCACCGTCACTATCACTTTCACTTACGGTAGTGGTACTATCTACACTGTCTATGTCGGATTTACTGATGTCATCCGAGTCACACAAGACAGCAATCACTTCTTCCTATGTCATTCTTTGTCTCTTCATCATTTCTACAGCTGGATAAAATGGTCAAAACTCATTATTCTATGATCAAGCAAATTACTGAAAAAGGAAATGACTTCATACTTCTCATACAATGACATCATTATATTGTAACTCTAACCCTCGAAATTTAAAATAATACCATACAAGTAACCATGAATAGTGATTATAGAACTTACATTGAAATTATAGCCATAAAATTGGTTGAATATGTATGTCTTTCTAAAGAGAGAAGCCAGAGGTGGTGGAATTTTTCCCCTCGTAACCTAATCCACTGCTGATGACTCACAGCTTTTGCCGTCAAAACAATGTCAGAACATGCCCTGTTACACTTCTGCTTCTTTTCACACACAGTGAGATGAATTGAGTAATTTCACCACCTTTTAGAATAAGCACTCCTGGTGCACTCGAAAGTCTCCATTCAGCACACGCAACTTCCCCAAAAGAAACTCTGTAACATCAACACCAAACGCCCAGTAGAAACGTAAAATATTTCACAAAAAATTATGATTTTTCTTGGATGATGTGATGTGGACTTGTACATCTGAAAACTATCTAATTGTTGCCAACCAATGTCACCCCACTAAATTTAACAATAAAAATAAAATAAAATAAAGTAAAATAAAATAATAGAATAAAATAACAATATAGGAACCCCCCCTCAAAAAAATACTAAAGAAATATAAAATAAAGATTGAATAAATAAAAATGTAGTGTCAAAATCTTTATGTGTTATTTCTTCACAACGTAAATCAAACACCAAAAATTTTTACTTATGATATTTGGATACAACATATATATCAAAAAAAATCAGCAAATAAAATACAAGTGTTTTATCATAAACTGCATTGCCACATGTGCCTGCACTACAATAAAATACACGGAGAGGCAAAAAACGCGAATGAAAACCAAGATGAGATATTCATCATACGCATAGCAGCAATAGCAACTCATGACGAGACATTATCGTCATGCCCAGCAAAAGGTCTAGGGATGTTAGTCTTGTTTTCTTTTTCTTGTTCTTTTTTTTTTGTAATGTCTTTGACTGGTTTGGGAATCAAGATAATGCCATGTAACATGAACTTGAGAGCCTTTCCTTCTCTTGCACTTTTTGGAATAGCTTGAGGAGAACAGGTGTAAATTACTTTTTGAAGGTTTGGTAAAATTCACCTGTGAAGGCATCTGACCCAAGATTTTTGTTTGTTGAAAATTTGTTGATTCTGATTCAATTTGGTTGGCAGTAATAAGTCTGTTGAGATTTCCTGTTTGGTCTTGATTCAGCCATGGAATTTTGTATGCTTCTAAGAATTTATCCATTTCTTCCAAATTGTTCAATTTGACTGCCTATAGTTCCTAGTAGTATTTGCTTTAAAGTTTGTATTTCTGTTCTTTCAGTTGTAACTTGTCCTCTTTCATTTCTGATTTTATTTATTTAGGTCCTCTTTTTTTCTTGTTGAATCTGGTTAAAGGTTTGTCAATGTTGTTTATTTAAAAACAAAAAACAAACAAAAAAAGCCCTTTGTTTTATTAATATTATATATTGTTTTTTAGTTTAGTTTTGTTTTTTGTCTAGGTTTTATTTATTTCCACTCTGATTTTATTATTTCTTTTCTCGTACTCACTTTGAACTCTGTTTGCTATTATATTTTCAGTTCCCTTAGGTGTAGAGACAGACTGTATTTAAGATTTTTCTTATTTATTTATTATTTTAAGATAGGCCTGCATTGCTGTTAATTTCCCTCTTTAGACTGCTTTTGCTATGTTCCATAGATTTGGGGTTATTATGTTCTCATTTTCATGTCTCAAGGTATCTTTTCATTTCTTCCTTGACCTGTTTGTCTATTTATTATTTAGTAGCATGTTACTTAGTCTCCATGTGTTTGTGTGTTTCTTAGCTCTTTTTTTTCTTCTGGTAATTGATTCCTAGTTTTATACCACTATAGTTACAGAAGACACGTGCTAAGATTTTAGTCTCAATTTCTTGAGACTCGTTTTGTGGCCTAACATGTAGTCATTCCATGTATACTTGAAATATCTGCTGTTTTAGGGTAAAAAGCTCTAAAAATAGCAATTAAACCCATTTGGTCTAGTTTATTATTTAAAGTCACTATTTCCACGCTGATTTTCTGTCTGGAAGATCTGTTCATTGGTGTCAGTGTGGTGTTGAAGTTTCTACTGTCACTGTTCATGTTGGTCAATATTTGCTTTATATTTAAGTGCTCCTAGGTTGGGTGTGTATGTTTACTAGGGTGATGTTCTCTTGTTAAATTGACCCCTTTCTTATTATGTTATGTCCTTGTCCTCTTAGTATAGCCCTTGTTTCAAAGTCTATTTTATTTGATATAAGTAGTGCCACCCCAGCTTTTCTCTCATTTCCATTTCTGTGAAATACCTTTTTCCATTTCTTTACTATCAATCTCTGTGTGTCTTTTAATTTGAAGTGTGTCTCTTGTAGTCAGCATATGCATGGATCATTTTTTCTTTTCTATTAAACTACCCTATGTATTTTGATTGGAGCATTTAATCCATTTATATTTAAACTAGTTATTGATAGGTACATAGTTATTGCCATTTTATTATTCAAATGTTTGATCTTTGTTTGTTTTCTACTTTCTTCTGTTTAAATACGTCTTTTTAATATTGTTTGTTAACACTGGCTTGGTGGTAATGAATTTCTTTAGCTTTTTCTTGTCTGGGAAGTTCTTATCTCTCTTTTCATTTTAAATGATAGTTTCGCTGGGTAAAGTAGTCTTGGTTATAGCCCCTTGTTTTTCATTTCTTGAAATATTTCCTGCCACTCTGTTCTGGCCTGCAAAGTTTATGTTGAGAAATCAGCTGACAATCTTATGAAATCTCCCTTGTAAGTAACTAGTCGTTTTTCTCTTGCTGCTCTTAGGATTCTTTCTTTGTCTTTAACCTTTGCCATTTTTATTATGAATGGTCTTGGGGTGAGTCTCTTTATGTTCATGTTGTTTGGGACTCTCTGCATTTCCTGAGCTTGTATGTCTATTTCCTTCACCAGATTAGAGGAGTTTTCAGTTATTATTTTTTTCAAATAGGTTCTCAATTGCTTGCTCCCTCTTTTCTCCTCCTGGTACTCCCAGGATGTGAATGTTGTTGTGCTTGATTTTGTCTAACAGGTCTCTTATCTTCATTATTTTTTAATTTTTTTTATTGTTGTTGTTGTTCTGATTGGGTGTTTTCTGCTACCTTGTCTTCTAATTGCTGAGTCTTTCCTCTGCTTCATCTAATCTGCTCCTGACTCCTTCTGGTATATTCTTCATTTCAGTTATTGTATTTTTTATTTCTGATTGGTTATTTTTTATGATTTCTATGTCCTTTGTTATGCTTGCTTTGTTGAAATTATCACTAAATCCCTTAAGCATTCTTATAACCAGTATTTTAAATTCTTTCTCTGGTAGGTAATTGCCTCCATTTCATTAAGTTTTATTTCTGGAAGTTTCTTCTGTTCTTTCATTTGAAACATGTTTGTTTTCTTACGCTGGCTGCCTCTCTGTGTTTGCTTCCATGTACTAGTCTCTTAGTCTTTGTTGGATGGCTTTATGTAGTCTGTGTCCTATGTGATGCAATGGCTCAATCTCACTTATTACCTCTTCATGTGATCTAGGAGTGTCCCTTGAGTGTGTGTGTATGTTCTTCTGTTGTAGATGAGTTCTGATTATTTTAGCATGTCAGTAGGTGGAATTGACTCCCACACTGACTAAATGTGCTAATTGGCTCATCCCACAGTGTATGAGCTGCTGTGTGGGAGCTGAGCTCTTGGAGGGGGATTCATGCACAGGCACTTGTGCCTATTGAAACCACCCTTTGGGTGTACTACTTGTAGGGCTAATCAGGTAGTGTTCTGGTGTGGTCTGAAGTTGATCTCTGGGTGTGTTGTTCTAGTGTTTTTGTTGTTGTTGTTTGTTTGTTTGTTTGTTTGTTTGTTTTGAAGGGGCTCCTATATAGTCCAGTTTCAGCCCTGCCTATTACCTGCACATGGCTACTTGGTAGGAACCAAACAACTATACGTGATTGGAAGTGACTGTGCTAGACTTAGAAGCCTGTAGTGGTGGCCCTGCTGTGAACCAAGGCCGGCTGCCACAAGTGATAAATTTAAAGCACCTTAGCTAGAGGCCCAGGTTCCCCCTAGGTCTATTACTGCCCACCAGCTGCCTGTAAGGCCCAGCTGTTGAGAGGGCCTCTTTGGGTGCATGGGTTGGGCTGGTTGACCCAGCATTTAAAGTGCCCTTGATGATGCAGCCCTAACTGGGTAGGGCAGAGTTCCAGGAAATTACAAGGCATGGCCAGTGATTCTTACAAAGTTAATGCAGATTCTGTTCTTATACCAGTGTCCTGCCTCTGACCACCCCTCATAATGCCTTGAGAACACCACAGCCAGGCACCACTCACCTCAGGGCAGTGCCTGGCCCGTGACCACTTTGCAAAATGCACTTAAAATACCACATGGCTTGCCTTGAGCTCACAAATCCTCAAAAGCTGCCCCAGAGTAGCTGCAGCACAGGATTTGGGTGACTATCCCCCACCAAAAACTCCTTGGGCAGTCACAGGCCTTCTGCTTCTGTAAGTTTTCTGAGCTTATAGTGTGGGGCTAGCCTCCAAGATGCCAAGAATTCCTCTAGCAGTGTGAATCTAGATGGGAAGGATCCATGGTGCTATGAGGTAATTTCTACAAAGTTGATGCAGTCTCACCTCCCACAATGATGCCAGGCCTGCCATCACTCCACAAAAACACCCCAAGAACACCTCGGCCAGCCACAACCCTCCTCAAACACTCAGGTCCCCAAGAGCGGCCCATGAGACACATTGACACAGGTCCTGGGTCACCTCCCACCAGCAAATGCCTCTCCAGCCACTACAGCAGGTCTGTTTCTACAAAAATTTTCTACAGCCTGTGGGACAGAGCCAGCAGTCCATCAGTCAAGAGTGCTCCCAGTTGATGGTAGTACCAGCTATATGGAAAACAGGGCATCACTGAGGCAGTGTGCACGAACGATTCCACCAAATCAATGTGGTCCCAGACTTGGCCTTTGGTGGGGAGGGCTCAATACTGCAAGGTAGTGCCCTTCTACACGTGTGTCAGTCTCCACACCAGAAAACAATGGCTCCAGGCCCTGAAGCCCTTGCACTGAAGTCACACAACTCAGTCTTTCTGCAGGTTCCCTTGGCCTCCCAAGCTACTGCACATCCACCAGAGACCAGGTGAGTGTTTGCAAGTGAACGACTTTGTGCTGGGGCTCTAGAAGAGGGCGCCTGGGTTTCTAGCTGCCTTCCATCTTGCCAGTAAGGGCAACAAAGCCTCATCGATTGTCACTGCCAGGTGTTATAAGAACTTCTCTTCCTGGCACAGTGCTCCTGCACTAGGGACCCCAGTGTGGGGCTTGGATCCCTCTATTTTCAGGGGGGACCTCTGCCACTGAGGTGTCCCTCCTAGTGCTCAAGCATTATTTGTGGGTTTGGGGCCAGCTCGTTTTGCATTTGTGCCACTCTTATTGGCCTCAACATGGCCTATTTTTTATATTCTTAGATACAAGGTTTCTGTTCAGCTAGTCTTCAGATGATTCTTGAAGTGGATTGTTGTATAAGTTACTTGTAATTTTGATGTGATTATGGGATGAAGTAGGCAGAGCATTTAGCCAATCCACCATCTTGTGCCCTCCTAGTTCATATTGTTAGCCCCACTTTTCAGATTGGGAAACTGAGATTAGAGATGAAAACTCATATTCCCAAAGACCCCTAAGCATGAGGAAGGGATTTTTTAACCTGCAACATTACAAATCATTGTTTCACAAAATTTGAACTTAGAAATCACCTGAGGACCTTTTTGAAATGTAGCCTTTGAAGGTGTGGGTTGGACCCAAGATTTCGCATTTCTAACAAGCTGTCACTAATGTCTTGATGCTGCTCCTTGAACCACACTTTGTTTAACAAGGGTATAAGTTATCTTTTTTATGAAAGAAAACCTTCAGTGGTGAATACAAGAGGACATGGAAAGGATGCCATGCATTGGCCTTGTGGGCACACAAAATCTTGAATCTATCATGCCAAACAAAGTATAGGCAGTTTGGACTGGGAATCAGGCCAGCATCCAGGTCCAAAAGGCTACTTTGCTCTCTGCCAGCAAGTTCCTTGGCATAAATGCCAAATGCACATCTTTGTCTGGCTAGAATTTGATTTTTTTTCTTTCTATTTTGTCCCGTTGAATGCCTTACAAGTACCTTTCCTGCTTACAAATAAGTCAATGTTTTCTAAATAGTTGTTCTGTAAGGAAGCTGTAACAGAGAGAGAGTTGTCCTTGGATTCAAAAGACCCAGATGTCAGTCTCATTTATGGCATGTTTTAGACTTGTGATATATACAAGCACTAAACCTATGTCTAATCAGTTTCTTCATTTGTAAAGCAGAGGCAAGAATTGTATTTCACTAGTGGTAGGTTTTTTTAATACTTTTTAAATTATTAAAAACAATTAATTAAATAAGTAGAAGTGGACCATGCTGGCACAACCACTTTGGAAAACACTTTGTCAGGATCTACTGAAGTTAAATCTATCCTCCACGCCAGAGAATGCCTTCCCAGAAACTCATTCCTATGTATATTCTCAAAGAAAATGAGAGCATATTGTCTGCAAGAATTGTCATGGGTGATTCATTCATAGTAGCCCAAACAATGGGAAAAAAAACAAATATCCATCAGTATCTGAATGGATAAATAAATTGCTGCACAGTTATATGAATAATACCACAGAGCAGCAAAAGAGAGTACACAACCACTATATACAACACCTTGGGCAAATTTAATATACAGCATTAAGAAAAAGAAGCCTACCTCAAAAGTTTTTACTATATGATTCCATTCACATAAAGTTTAAGAACACACAAGACTAATTCATGTCGACAGAAGTCATAATTGTGGTTATCTCCAACTTGGGAGTGGGGGCGAATGTTGATGTAAAAGAACATGATGGAAACTTCTGAGGCATTAGAAACATTCTACATCTTATTTTACATGTGGTTTTTAGAAGGTGTACATATGTTAACATTAACCAACTGGACATTTATGATTTATGTTATAACAACCAAAAGCTGTGTATGGACTAATAATGAAAGTCTGTCATCAGTTATACTAATTTTGTGAATGGGAAGTGCATTGAGCAATAGAATAGGGATGCCAGGATAGCTCAGCAGGTTGAGCACTTGCCTTACAACCATTTGAGGTCCAGGGATCAGATCCCAGCCTGGCCCATGCAAACCCACATGCAGAGTTATGGCGCAATTGGTAACCGCCAGAATGGCAGTGAGGGTTCTCACCTCCTATGCAGAAGGCCTTCAGTTTGGTTCTTGCCTCATGTGGCTTCACATCCACCTGTGTGCAATGAAACTATGTTACATAATGAAATAATGTATAACTACAGAAACTACTCTGGGCCCTCCCCCACTTCTCTCGCTCTCGCCTCTCAAAACAATACCATAAATTAAAAAAGAAAAAAGAAAAAAATAGAGTAATTAAAATAACTTATAGAGTTATGATCATGGAAAAAGTTATGTTTTTATTTTATTTTTTAATTGAGATATAATTGACATGTATAAATTTAAGGTGTACCACATATTGATTTTATACTGGCACTTTTAAAATGCTTCATACATTTAAATATTGCAATATGATTGCCACTGCAGCATTAGTTAACATCTCTATCGTGTCACATGATTAATTCTTTCTTTCGATGGAAATAATTAAGATGCATTCTCTTAGAAAATTTGATGTCTGTAATACAGTATTGTTGTCTATAATCACTATGAATTGGATACCTAGGACTTACCTCCTAGATGTAAGTTATACCTTTAAATATCTTCCCAATTCTTCCACCCCCAGTTTCCGGTAACCACGACTGTACTCTCTGATTTTACACATTCAACTATTTTAGCTTTCACACAAAACCAATATCATACAGTATTTTTCTTTCTCAGGCATACCTTACTTAGCATAACGCCCTCAAGGTCCAGCCATGTATGTGTTTTTTAAATAGTAAAGGGTTTATAATTGTCCTGAAAACCAGAAGATTAAAATTATACTGGCACTTTTAAAATGCCTCATATAGCAGCCATTTTCTGGGTTGTTTCTGTTTTTTGTTTTAATTATGAACATGATGAACATAGTTCGAAAGGAGTGTGTGAGATGAAGGCCTCCATCTGAATGTCCACTTCATTTACACATGCAGTCTCGTCTGAGGAGAACATTATAGTCCTCATTCCTAAATATCTTTGCTGTATGAAAAATTCAGACAGATGTTATAAGGACACAAGAGAAAAAGAAGTAAATTTACTGGGAGATGAGGTAGATGGATTGATTTCTGCAGTGCTTTTGGCATTAATAACAGCAGACATGTACTGAGAGCTTATTCTGAGCATGCAAATCTTGTGATGATCTTCTAAGGCAGGAACAATTATCCCCATTTCACAGTTGATGAAACTGAGACACAGAGAGGAAAAGTAATAAATATATATATAACTTTCCCAAAGTCTCATGATTGATGATTAGTGAAGGTAGAGTTTGAACTCAGGTGGTCTGGCTCCATAATCCCTTCTGGTTCACCACTAGGTAGCTACAATGTCTTCAGACAGATGCAATAAGCACTTACACAAACCTGAAGAGTTCTTGAACTAATTTTACAGTTTTACTTCAATCTTACAGATCCACCCTATCAGATTTCGTGCCGGCTGGGTCTATATCTTTACCTTGGGGAAGAGGGTGATCCCTGGACAAAATCAATGGAAAGGTTTGACTAGGGGTTCTCAACCATTTTGTATTTGCAAAATATTAAACATTTCATCAGCAGATGTGAATGGATGAAAAAGACTGAGGAGAAGCTTCGATGGCTCAGCAGTTTAAGAGCTCTCTTTGTAGCCCCGGGGACAGAGGATTGAATCCCGGCCGGCTCATGTAGACCCATATGATGAACTGGGGTGTGCTTCTCCGGCAGGAGGCCCCCAGTTCACTTCTTGCCCCTTGGTTCAGCCCCTGGCTCAAGACACCAAGGAGGTGTGCCTCCCATGGGGGTGGCTCCCTGGTTCCTGCCCTGCATGGTCCCCGCCCACCTATTTGGAAAGAAACCATATCAAAAATTGATAACATAGAACTGTGGAGACTGCTCTGGGCACTCCCCCTTCTGTGTGTGTGTGTGTGTGTGTGTGTGTGTGTGTGTGTGTGTGTGTGTGTGTGTGTGTGTGTGTGTGTGTGTGTGTGTGTTAAAAACAAAATAAATCTTTTAAAAAATAAAGACTGAAATAGTTACCATAAATGAATCCTTGCTAACATCTAACATTGTCTCCATGTTTATACAGCTATTTACAATTGTGACATTATTCATTCGTTTGTGATTACTTTTCAGCTGGGACCACTAATGGCTTCCTGAATTGACCATTATTGACACAGGACACAGTTTAACAAGAGAAGACAACATGCAGGAGTGGGTAGATGCTCAGACTTTGGAGAGAATGTTAGGTTTGAGTCTGGGCTTTTCCATTAATTCTTACAGCTCTAAGGGCTGGTGGTTGGAGGGATGGGGGATGAGGAGTTGTTTAAGGGTACAACTTACAGCTAGTAGATAAATACATCCTGGAGATTTAATGCACTATCTAGTGATTATAGCCAGCAATGCTGTATTATAAACATCAAATTTGCTAAGAAAAGAGTTCTTAATTATCCCACCACAAAAAATAAGAAATAATTATGTAATGTGATAGAGGTGTTAGAAAACACTATGATGGCAATCATTGATGTGACTTAACGTCTCTCTTCCTCATTTTCCACATCTGCACAAAACACCTAATTACGGCACCTTCCTCATGGGGATATTAGAAAGAATTGATTAATTATTGGTGTTTGTTAAACATTTTAGACTAATATCTTACATATGATAAGCAATATATTTGTAAATAAATGAATGTTACAATATAGGTATGTACCATTTTCTTAGTGTCAACTTGAATATAATGCTATTTATCTTTCGATTACTTTCAGTAAATTGTACCCCTCACCACATAATCTATATAATCATATGATAAGCCATACAACTCAACATTCTCATATGACAGAACAGAAATCATTGTTAACCATATTAAAACTCAGGGGAAAACGATTTTATATACTTCCCAAATTTCATAACATACCAATAAAGGCTGAGATGACCAGCTAAGATAAACATGGACACATAAGCCCACAGTGGGGAATTTGGGGGGAGATGCAGGCGGTGAGCCTTACACCTGTCTCCTGGCACTCCCCCCACCTCCCTTCCCAATGTGGAGCCTTGCTGGACTGTAGAGCTGCTCATTCTTATTTAGTTTCAGCTCTTTCCCACAACCTCTCTCTAGCTATGCCATACTATTCAGACTTTACCCAAGCTACACATCGTAGAGATGTTCTCAGAATTCTCTCCCTCAACTTATCATTCCCCATATCCAGTTGAACACCATGGGTTCATCCCCAAAGCATCTCTTGAATCTGTGCCCATCTTTACTTTCCTGAGGATATATTACTATGTTTGCTTCAGCCCTTCCTGACTTCCTTCTGATCTATTTCACCTTGTTATTAGTATCCCCAGAAAGGTGGACAATCTTCCACCTTATGTACCAGTTACAGTCCTGTTTTAAAAATCTCATCACAAAATGTCCTATTAACATTCAGGTTCCTCATTCATTTGTCTTTCCACTCATTCATTAAACAACATTAATTGAGCATGTATTGTGTGCCAGTTATTATGCAGGCTGTGGTGCCAAATGGACACAGACAAGGCCTCGACCTCATCCCAGACCTCTCTAAATCTGGCTTAAGGCTGCCTTATTGGTGGCAGTCCTCAGGATGCCTGGGCCATGGCCAAGTACTCACTGAATCCAGGGTACCTTTTCAGGACTTTGCAGGGTGGTGCATATCCTCTTCTTTCTGCAGAGAATTCACTTCTATTCTATCTCCACCTGCTAGACTCCTATTTATCCTTCAGGAACAAAACTTTCCATGAAGCATTCCTTAGCTACCAAGGAAGAATTCAGACTCTTTCTTTCATCCTCCCATAGAATAGCATCTCTGGGTGTTCTTCCTACAGTATTTATTATGATGCCTTGTAATTATTTATCTAGGAGTTGAGAGAGCCTACAGTGCAGATACCATCATGTCACTCACTCTACATGGCACTTCCCAACTAAGGTATGGAGAAGGAAAGGAATGCAAACTACCATGTTGTCACTGTGAGCAATGGGAGTAGTATGTTGAAAATGACAGGAATTGGAACTTCAGAGGCCAGGTGTTACTTTGGGTATAGGAAGATGTAGCCGCTAAACTCCCAGTTTCCGGAGGAACCTCTAAGTCAGGTGACTGGAGAACATTCACTTGTCTTTACTTAGAGGAGCCAGTCTCTAAGGAGAATGGGATGGGAGGGGAGGATCTCATAGTTAGAAATGGAGCAACTTCTCTATCAATATTCTGTGGTACAATTGGTGTGCTCAGGGAAATGGGCAACTATTTGAAGTCATGTCCATTTTCACCAAGCAGGCAGCCACAGACACTGCCATTGGCCAAGTCACACAGCAAATATAAAAGAACCAGGACACTCAAAGAATGAAAGTAGATCCTTTGTGTAAGAATCAGTTGATTTATATGTAGCACCCCTTGCAAAAAATAAAATAAAATAAAATAAATCTCCATTTAAAAAAGAAGAAGAAGAAAAATAAAAGACAACGCCAAGTGTGGGCTTCTCTGAAACCATAAATTGTCACTACAAATATAAATCACATCAACCATCCTGGTTTGGGGCATTTCTCCATGTCCAGGTAACTGACGTATTTAAAAGGAGAAACTAGTAAACTCAGCACCAATAAGGGGAGGGAGAAGCCAAAGGGCAGGAGGAGGAAGAGGAGGAAGACAAAGAAGAAACACTAATTATCCTACTTTAAAGAATAGCGCCTGTACCCAGTTTTCTGGTGGCTACCTACCCATCTCTCTGCAATCCTGGCTCCTCCTTCTAACCTCCTTCTCCCCACAAACATCATAATAAAGGGAAATAATAAAGTCTTTGTTGATAATGCAGCTTTTGGGTGGAGGAGAGAGAGTTTACCCTCCTAAACACAAATTTAAGTGAGAAAATTTCATGCTAGAAATAAAGAAAATCCTACCAAGTTATTTGAATGAAATGCAATGAATGCATGTATTTTCTAATGGTACCTTCCAGCCAGTTATGAAAGTGGGTGGAGGGGCTTAACTGGGCTGCCTCTGTGCTCCCCCACACACACCCAGGGAAGAGGGTGGAGACAGCCAATAGCTACACCAGCTTTTCCTAGCTGGCCTTGTGGCACGAAAAAGCAGGCGACCAGAGATCGCCATTTCTCTAATGACTAGTCCTCCTGTGGATTCACCTCTGCTCCACGGGCACACCCTTTGCCCCTCGTTCCATACATGATTTCATGCCCCCACGTCTCCTGCTCCCCAAATGAACAGCCAAAAGGCCCGGACAGAGTGTCTCTGTAGAAGCCTTGCTGGAGCATGCCTAAGTGTGAGCAGGCTATGGAGGCTTGGGGGGCAGGAAGGGCAGCAGGGTTCAGAAGTAAAGTCATCAGAAATAATGAAGCTGTTCCACCCAGCTCCCAGCCAGCCAGGGAAGTAGAGTGCCCTTTCGAATTGGGTGTCCCAGATCAGTGGCTGCAACAACTGGTCACGGAGAACTGCAAGCAAATTGCATTGACAAGGCTGTTACTGTTGTAAGAGTTCAAGGGTGCCGGCCACTAGGTCAGCAGCTGCCAATCAAGCGGACAGAAAAAGCCGCTCATTGAGCCTGTGATTTCTACCTAGGCCGCAATTATCCCTGACTGTTCCTGTACCTCAGCGGCTCCTCTGATTAAACCTGCCTCCTTTTTACATCTCTTTCAGAGTGCGCTTCACACACTAATTAGTTGCCTGCTCTCCACTGAGATGTCAGACCCTCTGTCAATTTATCTCTATTTCAGCCTGCTCAGAGTGACTTCCCCAGTTATCAAAATTTAATCATGCCTTCAAAAATGTTGAAAAGTGGTCATTAGAGGCAAAAGGCCACAGGATACAATATTCATTTTTCTCTATCTTCCAGCCATCCAGCTGGCATCTATAATGGATATCCTGGGGGCTGTGAGAACACGTTGATTTATGCAACCTCAGCCCCGCTCTCACTGTGCTCCACCAGGCTGCTTGAGAGAACAGGTTTTAACAAGGTCTGAGGTGGGAGGACATTAATCATGGCCGCATTGTATGTGGAAAAGGGTGCTGTGTAGTCAAAGAACCCCCTACAGTAGGGCAGTTAGATTTTTTTTTTACCACCTTCTCAGTGATAAAAGAGAGTTTGACAATTGATTAGACCTTTCTGTAACCTTGCAGCCCTGTGAAATGATGAGGGAGAGAAAAGAGGGAGAGAATGATTCTCATACCAACGGTTTTCAATGTGCAATAACTTTATGATTCTTGACTGAAACTGGCTATCAAAATCAGTCCCAACTCAATACCATCTAAAAAAGAAGATCATTCTTGGAATAAGAGCTCTTTTGGCATGATGTGTCAGAGCCAATCACAGGCGCTGGGGTCCCGTGGTGACTGCTGGCCACCTCATATGGTGGGTTCTGATAAAAATCACCTCTGATAAATTCACCTCTGCTTGCCTTCGTCCCTGAAAAGAAGGTTTTAGTCCAAAATCAAGAGTGATGTACTGAAATCTACTGGCAACTGGAAACTGCTTGTCAGCCTCCCTCCGTTTTGTTTCTTGGCTGCTCACTTCATGACTTTGTTTCTCCTTTCTCCTTTCCACATTGTTCTCAAGCCTAAGGGAGACAAGGGTGGACACTGGACCCCCTCCATCCCACTGCCCTGCACCTCCTATCCCCTGACACATTCTGACCTTGCAATCAATACCTGAGCCCCTCTCAGGCGTTCTCTGCCCCTGTTGCTGGAAGGACATGCAAGGTGATTTGTCTGCCTTCTTATTTATGGCAAAAACACTTTATGCTAACACGTTTGATCCTCATTCCTGTCTTTCTTTGATGCATGTAGAGGGAGAAAAAGCCTTTAGAGAACCGTAAAAGGGACCTGGCTCGCATGATAGAGAGGGGCTGTAATGATGCTTGTCTGTGAGCCTCTCATACCCACGTTCACGTTCTTACCTATGCTTACATGCTAACCATTTCACATTCTGAAGCCCAAATGATTTTCTTCTGTGCGAATTCAGTTTAGGTTCAGAACAGGAAGGTACTGCCACATAAAAATATCTGCAGAAGTGTATCCTGACCTCCGTACTAAGCCCAGAGAAGCAAGCAGATTTCTTCTGTTTATGTTGAAGTGTTAGTGAAGGTGAGTTGCCTGAAATAATTCATAATGGTAAAACTCCATGCCCTAACCAGATTTCTCCTAGTGCCTTCTCAGTCTACAGGATGAGGTTTATGATCAAATCCCAAAACAGGCCAGACTAAGAAAGGAACAAATGGGAAGGAAGCCAGGTGCTGTCTCACATATTTTGCTAATTCCCTACCCAACATCAGCTGTCCCATTATGGAATACATTCCAGATATTGGGGCAAGAACATGGACCTGAAAATAGCAATGGCTTAGAATACAGAAAGGTGATAAGAAGGGATTGTGCATATCTGTCTTGCAATCGTATTTGTACCAACAGTAGATCTTGGTACCATGGTCTTCAAGACCCAGTCACAATGAGCCCTGTACACCTGCAGCTATATTTGTTACCAATTTAGAGGCTGTTATAAGTTCTTATGTTAGACTCCAATTTTCAACCTATAACTGCACCCTTCCAGATACTTAACCCTACATCTTTAACCTCCCATTCAACATGGACCGTGGCCTCTCTTTAGTGACATGGGGTAATCCATTCTTCCTACTTCTGATTCTCCTAAACCTTAAGAATATACCGGTACCCCAGCCCTGGGCAATGTGGCTAGTACTTACTCTGGCCATAATCCTAACCCTGAGAAAAGAAAAAATAATAAGTTTATAAACAAACAACTATGATCCACTGATCCAATAAAGGATCAGAATGATTGGCTGAATAATGTCCCTTGATATAATTCAGACAGTCTGAGAACGTGGTTGAAAAATATTAATTCTTCATTTCCACTACCTTCCAGTTGTAATTTAGCATTTTGTACAGTTAGGGAATAAAGACCATAGAGCACATTAGAACTAGCAGAATGTGTGACTTTGTCACCAATAAAAATCACATGTATTTTCACATAATATTACATTTGTAGCAGATATCTTAGAACATCATTTTTGTTCATGGCTTCTCTAAAATCATAGCTGTTATTAGACCTATGATAGATCTTGTTATTTCACCCATTGACTTACAAATTTTTCTCAATTTTCACCCCCAGAATTACCATTTATTTTCCAGAAATCCATCTATTAAAGAATATTTTATAACTCACAGGTTTTGCCTTGCTTTCTAATGAAAATTAGCATTATTCTAGATTGCTGACACATATATTTTTATTATGAATAAACTGTTTAATATTTTTTAAACAATAATAGCAACAATTTCAAAAGTTTACAGTATTTTTTAAATTAGTGTCTTTTGAACAAGTTTTCATTTGTATTATTGATTTTTTTGATACTTTTGCTACATATAGTGCAAATATTCATCTCTGAAATTTTCAATAATATACACTGAATAGTTCATCAGATATCCTGATCCATCCCTGGCAGCAGTCTGAAAGGGAATTTCGACTTTAGTATTTTGTCCAATTTTTTTTCCCTTTATGATTCATTTTCTTACAATGAATTATATACTGACTATATTTTATGGAAGACTACTTGAATATATTATATTACAGCAAATTATTTATTTTTAAAAAGTTTGTTATTACCTTACGTTCTTTTCATATGATAGAGTTTGAAACAGTCCGGCAAATGAAGGGCGACATGGCATACTTCGCACTCCCGCCTGCTTTCGTTCCTCTTTCCTTGAATTTTGCAGACCTCACACACACGCGATGAGTTTTTCTTTACTGGGGTGGATGGTATACACCTAGGGAAGTGAGCCGAGTTTGCTGCCTGGAATCGGATGGGTGAAGAAGGGCCAGATGCTGCACGGCTTCTTCCTTTGTACTTGGGCAATTTCACATTCTCGAGAATTTTCTCAGCAAGATTTTCTCCAAAGTCATCAAACCGCACCTTCTTTCCAGCTGTTTTCTTGTACAATGCATATGAGTTGTATAGTACTATGTCCATTATATAAAAAGATACTTTTTTATATCCTTTGGCATAATGGGAAATGATGCTAATTTTTGGTCCTGTCTATAAACTGCTTTCATTTGTACGTTAGAATCAGGAACAACTCTCAGTTTTATAATTGGCACTTTTGTTTTTCTTGATTTCTTTTTGGTGGCTGTCATTTCTATTGAGCTGTGGTAAGTGGATAACAAGTGGACGTCTTTTCTATCTCTCCATTTCATAGCAGCTATTCCTTGGCTGTTTAGCATTTTCCCTTCCCCTTTCTTCAGTCGTACCTCTTTGAATTCTAACAGCATATTCTTTCCATTTATTCTAACTGTACCTAGTGCATTGGTTTTTCTTTTTTCAGCATTAGATAGAGAGAAGGCAATGTGGACCAGTTATCTAATGCTACAGTATAACCCTTGCCTAAGTATGGGTGTAAAAGTTCTTTCACTACAGCCTCACTAAAAAGAATATCCTTTGCTTCTTTTGGTTTCTTTCCAGTGTAAATGGAAAATTGTAGGCAGTAACCTGAGGATCTTTCACATATTTTATAAAACTTTATTCCAAAGCGAGCATGTTTACTGAGTATTGTATTGCACATAACAGAGCCCGCCACGAAACTTCATCGGGCTTCCATCTACTGCAAGGTTCCTCTCTGGAATGTATATGCCTGAAACTTTCTGTTTACATAGTCTATCGCAGGAGATATCTTTTTTAAAGATTTATTTTTTTATTGTTTTGACAGAGAGAGAGAGAAAGAGATATAGAGACAGAGAAAAGGGGGAGGGCCCAGAACAGTTTCCGTAGTTGCACATCTTTGGTTTTTCTACATAGTTTTATTCCACAGGTGGGCGCGGGGCTGCACAGGGCAGGAGCTGGGCCAGGGTCTCGCCCCAGTGAGAACTGAACTGGGGGTACTCCCCAGTTCAGCACATGGGTCCACACAGGCCAGGGCCAGGATTTGATCCCCAGTCCCCAGGGCTGCAAAGTGAGCGCTTAACCCATTGAGCCATCCCTGCTTCCCCAAGATATCTTTTTTAGCCTATCATTTTCACTGATTTTTGAATTATCAACAAAATGCAAGAATTTTGACAACAACAAAAATTTCCTGTAAGGCTTAACTTTACTGAAAAATGGTGTTTCTGTCACCTGACGTGAGCTCCAGTATTTTTGAAACTTATTTTTCTTCACTTGCGCCATTAGCACACACAATGAGAAATAGGCTTCAATTTCTCCAGCAGTTGTTTGGAACCAATCATTCATAATCTCACTTTTTCTGTTTTTGTCTGATTTTAGATAGGCATCTGCATACCTATTTGTTTCCGTTGAGATTTCTTCCCAAAAATCTTCCTCAAGAAACTGGAACAAAAAGTCAACTTCACTAGGATTGTTTCCTAATTTCCGTAGAATTATTTTGTTTGTGCCAGGCACAGCAGAGAATCTAAACTCTTTCCCACTGGTGTTGTTTATACACCAATTCCATGTGGTTTGCAGCCTGGCCTTTTTTTGGAGCGACAGACAACCTCCATGGTCACTATCATTGGAAGATTCACTGGGGGATTGCTTGCTACCCACACAATCAGAATTAGCGAAATCACTTGATTCACTGTCATCACAATCACTTTCACTATCACTTTCAAAGAGAGTCTTTCCTATTTCGTCATCGGTAAAATTCATTCCCTTCTTACTGGCCATTGTTACAAGCAGAAGCTCAAGGTAAAACTGACCGCAGAGTGGTTGCTAACAGACTTATATAGTCGGACGAAAACTTTATTTTGCAAGTCTAGCTTGTACAATGATATTGAAATGAATACAAAAAAGGAGATGAGAGACCAAGTCTTCATGAGCCGGAAGAAAAAGAATACATGTATCTTTTGGATTGCTGCAAATTCTCTGATGACAGTCGCATTTGAAGATACTTATCCATCTGGCAGGGAAAGTCATGTTTACAAAGCATTATAACACCAACAAACAATCGCCATCAGCTATTATATATCAGCTAAGCAAAGCCAGGAGAAAAGAGCGATAATGAAAGCAAAGTATTGAATGGGGGTAATTTTCATGACGACTCATGACCACACAAAGATAACAACTTGAAACTCTTTGGTATACAAAGATGACATACCATCTGTAACAAAATATTTGCAGGGAAATATAATCAAGGGTGACAAAAAAGCATGGCACGAAGAAAATGACGAACCCTCAGGATGATTATGCATCAAACAAAACTTGAAAAAAAAAACCTAAGCAAGAGTCTGGCAAATCACTGTCTTTGTAAGCCAATGGGTTAATGTGTTCATTAAAAAGTATTACTGTATCATGTATTTTTAATATTCATATTGTCATTTCAATATAATTTCCTTTGAAATCCTATTAATTATATTGTCTGTATTTACAACATAATTCTGGAAAAGGTTCCAAGGGCTCTCAGGACTATTAAAGGGTCCATGATGCAAAATTTTAAAAAGAAAGCAAATGACACCTATTGTAAATAAATTCTAGTCTCCCTTTTTACTTGGGCAGTAGGAGCAATAAGTTCCAGGGACTCCCCTGATTCAAATGTGTTTTATGAAACTCTTATTTCTTCATTCCACCTACCAGCCAAGTAATCAAACCAAATAGACACACGCACATACACACACACACTGCATCTCATGGTGTACATCAATGTTAGAATAATCAGAAACTCATTATAGGTCTCATTATTTGAGTGTTGGATATTCTTCATGGGATCTGTGGCTGGCAAAAAAGAACAAACATACACAAAAAGCATAATAACTAGGTGACCATATAACTTATTGTCTAAATAAGGACACTTTTAGAGTGAAAAAAGACATTAATAATTATGCCAAGACAACACTTATAAATTGGAATTATCTCCAATCAACCATGCAGTACAGCTGCATTAACAATAATTTAATTTCATATAATATTAATGACATTTTTGCCTGTTTTCATTTTTGAGCCATTCAGACAAATCTACTCATCCTATAATATATTATGAGAAGCAGTCAGTAAAGTCTCCTGATTAGCCATGCTGAGGTCTCATGTGAATAAGTCTTAACTGCAGAATTCTAGACCTGAGTTATGTGGAGTTGACAATGTGTTGCCTGTGCCTTGGGTTTCTGCAGCAAAATTTTAATCTAAGACAGCTGAACAAATCCAGTGATTACCCTCAATTCAAAGGAGGTACAAAGGATATTTTTTATTACCTGACATCAAAGATTTATTGACAGTGGCTTATATACAATCATTCTAGCAGGCCATTTTTATCTCATAAGGCATAAAAACAAACAAGACTTTAATACTGCATTGTAATGTCATTAATATATTTAGTTCTATCAGCTTACTGTTGGGAAGAATTATCCCCCCAAACATCATTAATTAATCATATAGCATAAAGTTGTTTGTATGTAATAAATTTGGTGTCTCAATCTCAACTACTGGTATTTTTAAAATCTGAAGAAGAAAGGTAGACAACACTGAGTAATAGAATTACAATCTACTCAGCCCACCAGCCAACAAATTATTTTACAACACACGGATAATTTAATAGAAAAATCAATTAAGTAAAAAGGGTTTATAAAGCACCGTAAATCATATCTACAGCTATTATATTTAAATACCCATTACCCGTATGTGGATTATCATGGTGTACTTTTTATTTCCATCCACTTTGCATCCATCCCCACCTCACCACTTCAGGCATAAAAGCTTCCCTGTATGACCTTAGTTACTCCATATGAATCAATGGAAGTGCTTAAGCAATACACGAAACTTTACCTGCCAAGGATGTGAAATAAAAAGGAAATCTAGCTAGATGATTGCTAAGGTTGCTTGAAACTTAAAGATTCTATAATTTTGAATCTACAAATATGCCAATGAAAATATTTTAAAATAGATTTCAAAATAGAATTCTAGATTATTATATTAGCTGTGACATTGGTTTAACTATATCACAGCTTCTACCCATCAATGGTTTTAACCAACAGACATGTCTTAAGGAATCTATAGGTTAAATGGGGGTGCATCGTAAGATACCCAGCACTAATTTAAGCAAGTCCATTCTGCCATCTGAAAACTTTGAGCTTTCAAAATAAAAGAAATTAGAGTCATTGAAAAAGTTGTAACCAAAAATTAGGTCTGTGATTTAAGTACAGGAAGGTGAAAAATAATGTTTGCCAGAGTTTTAGGAATGTCACTTTTAAGAATATACAATAGGGGATGCCAGGATGGCTCAGTGGGTTGAGCACTCTCATCTTGTAGCCCCAGAGTCTGAAGATCAAGTCCTGGCCCCTGCCTGTGTGGACCCATATGCTAAACTGGGGTGTGTCCCCAATGTGGTTCTCACCAGGGCAAGTCTCATGTAGGAGGCCTCTGGCCTGGTCCCTGCTCTGCATAGCCCCATGCCCACCTGTGGAATGAAACTGTAGGAAACTGGTAATGGGCAGCTATTGAGACTGCTCTGGGCTCTTCTCTCTCTCTCTTTCTCTCTCTCTCTCTCTCTCTCTTTCTCTCTCTCTCTCTCTCTTTCTCTCTTTCTCTCTCTCAAAAACAAATAAAAATAAATCTTAAAAAAAAAAAGAATATAAAATAATTGCACTCATCCCTATGACTAAAACCACTGGATGTTATATATATATATATATATATATATAATTTTATGTATAATTATATATATATATATATATATATATAATTTTATATAACATCTAGTTCTATATATATAAACAAACATAAGAGGACTCCAAAAGTTGAAGAGAAGATAAACTGGCTAGGAATCTCAGTGTCAGGTAACAACATGATTGTAAATTTCCTGTTGTTCGCTTGTTTGTTTGTTTGCTTGCTATTTGTTTGGGGTTGTTTTATTTTTGCCTCATATATCCCAGACATGAAGCAGAAGGAGCCAGCAACCCAAAAATGCCAAGCAATGGGACAGGAAAAAGCCACAGTGAAAATCTGCTGTCTTTATGTGAAAGACCAGAAAAGGGGCATCTTATCAAAGAGAAAACTTTTAGATGATAATCATTCTACATCAACCAAACACCAAAGAGCAATGAGGCCAGTTCCCACCACAGTATCAGTAGAGACCACATGGCAGACAAACCTTCCTCTCATGCTTAGGAAGGCCACTTCTCTGATTTAAAGGACTCTGAGTAGGGAACTTGGACTTCTATCTCCACCTATAAGTAACAAAGTGGTTCTCCTGTTTCCTCTGCCAAATCACTATTAAAGAAAGCTAGCTAAATACAGAAGGTTTCAATAAGATCCAAAAGTCTCATATTATAACATTAAAATGTCTAGATTTTAATTTTAAAAAATCACTGATCATATCAGGTAATAAGATCTTAAATAATTTTTTTTTTAATCAACACATCCCAACACTCAAAAGACAGATGGTAAAATCATTTAAAAAAAGATGGTTAAGTAGCCATAACGAAAATGCTTTAAAGAGCGATTGCAAAGGAAATGACAGAAAAAAAAAAGCCTCAACAAAGAAATAGAAAGTATCAGCAAAAAAGTAAAAGATATAAAGAATCAAATGGAAATTTTAGAACGAAAATGTACAGTAACCAAAATAAAAATATCAGTGGATATACCGAACATCGGAATGGAACGGTAAGGAGAAAGATTTACTAAACTGAACGATAGAAAAAGAAAAATTACCTAATCTTAACAAAAAATATATACCAAGAAAAAGTAAACAGAGATATAGGGACCTGTGGGACTATAGCAAAAAATCTAATATTCATGTCATCAAATCCCAGGAAAGAAGAAAAAGGGAATGAATGAAAAACTACTCAAAGAAGTAATAGCAGAAAAATTCCTATATTTGCAAGAAACATAAACCTTCAAGAAGCTGAGCTAGCCCAAAAAGACAAATCTAAAGAAAACCATGAGATCCAAGATGGCGGCATGAGAGGAGCACGCCAATAACTGCCTGGGAAGGGCCTTGTGAACAGAGGGGAGTCCACAGGGGAAACACTGAGAAGAAACCTCAACTAAGAGAACCACACAACACGGAACAACACACAAAGGTTAGAGAAAAAAGGGGAGAGTGGGAGAGGGAAGGGGAAGCAGCGGTTCGGGGACAGAGACTCGGAGCGCGGCCCGGGGCTGGCAAAAACAAAGGGGGGTTGGGGGACTACAGTCAAAGTGGAGCTGGATCGAGGGCGGGCTGGAAGCCGAGACCTAGGGAGCGTGGAAGCCCCACAAGACTGTGGACAATTTAACATCCGAACTCAAGGGACAGCACGCAGTGCCCTCATCAGATCACAGAGCCTAAAGTGGAACAGGGACTGTGGGGCAGGGCGGCGGCACTTCCCGGCGGGTGGGGTGAGAGCAGGGCACCAGCCCGCAACGGCTCAGCACCCCTGATTTACGGAGGAGATTGACTGTGAGGGAGCGCCTTCTGAGGACAGGGCTCTTGGAGTGAGGGCTGGGGCTTGAGTGGGCACAGCTGCATTGGACGTGCTTGGAGTGAATCCGGCGGTTTCAGCAGAGCCGGGAGCGTAGAGCGGCTGCCGCCGGAGCTATGGCCTGTGCGCACAGGGCTTTTGGCGCCCCGCCCACCGGGCCACCACAGCATGGCTGCCTGCTCGTCAGTGTGCTACAGGGCTTTCCGAGCCATGCCAACCAGGCCGCCGCAGCGCCACTGCCCGCGCGCAAGACCAGCTTTCAGCGCCCTGCTCACCCAGCCGCTGCAGCACTGCTGCCTGCTCGTGAGTGCGCAACTGGGCTTTGGCCGTCCTGCTCACCAGGCCTTTGGGGCGTTGCAGCTTGCACGCACAACTGGGCTGCTGACTGGGTCACTCCGGTGTCAATGCCTGCGCTCGGGACTACGCGGCCGACCTGGGCCTCTGCCAAGCCCCAGCCCATCCAAGTGCTGCCCTGTGGGCATGGCTTACAGATACGATTGAAGGAGGGGCAGCCAGGCAGAGGAGAGAAAGACCAGAGCTCCTGCACCCCGCCCACACTGAATCACCAGCCCCCCTGCTAAAAGAAGAATCTGCGGTTGTGTCTCATGCCCGCCCTCGCTACTACTCACATGCCCCCACCCCTGGCCACATCTTTACCACCCTGCTATCTAACAGCTAAGACAGCAACCTGAAGTGCCCCAGGACACAGAAGCTGTCTACTTCCCACAAACCTCTCCCAAAATCTCCTTCTCCCACAACTGAGCCAAAAAGAAAAAATAAAGAGAAGCCCATCTGATAGGCAACCCCCCAGAGGGAAAACAGACTCATGCGTAAAGCAAAAAGAACCACATTAAACACAATGCACACCTCAGAATCCAAAGCCCCTCCAGAAGATCAGGGGCAGTCTTTAGTAAAGGACCTTGCACACTTGGAATCAAATCTAAGTGAAACAGAATTCAGGGCTGCATTAATCAAGACACTCAGAGAGCTCACTCAATGCTGGCAAAGTACCCAGACACAGTTAAATGACCTCAACAAGAAATTTGCTGAG
>PVKE010015783.1:0-32928 GCA_004027555.1 Craseonycteris thonglongyai
GAACTGGGGGCACTCCCCAGCTCAGCATATGGGTCCACACAGGCCGGGGCCAGGATTCCATCCTTGGTCCTTGGGGCTACAAAGTGAGCGCTTAACCCACTGAGCCATCCTAGCTTCCCCTATTTTATTGTTTTTGACAGAGACAGAAAGAAACAGACAGAGAGAAGGGAGAGGGCCTAGAGCAGTCTCCATAGTTGTATGTCATCAGCTTTTGACATGGTTTCGTTCCACACAGGTGGGTGGGGGCTGCACAGGGTGGGCTTTAGCCAGGGGTGAGAACCGAACTGGGGGCCCCCTGCATAGGTAGCACTCCCCAGTTTAGCATATGGGTCTACACGGGCCGGGGCCGGGATTCGATCCTCAATCCCCAGGGCTGCAAAGTGAGCGCTTAACTCTCTGAGCCAGGGGTGGTGAACCTATGGCACGCGTGCCCAAAGTGGCACACAGAGCAATTATTTCGGCACACGGAGCTGTGAATACCATTTAAAAAATTATTGTCTATGCTCTTATAGACATAAAAATAATCAATACCTCTATCTCACTCGATGGGTTGGCACGCGAGTCGAGCGAGTATACTCTTATTTCATAAACTTTGGCACTCAATCGCCAAAAGGTTCGCCACCCCTTCGAGTTTGAGCCATCCTGGCTTCCTCATTAACTGTTTTTTGTTTTTTTGTTTTTTTAAATTGGGGTGACATTGGTTATGTTTAACTTTTTGAGGAACTGCTAAACCATTCCAAACAGCCTGCACCATTGTATACTCCCTCCATCAATGCGTGCACATTCCTCTTTTTCCACATCCTTATTTATTTTTATTTTTTAATTTTTAAAAAGAAAGCTGAGTCTTCACAGCTGTCTGAGCTGGGCCACCCACTCTCAGTTTCCTTTCAGGAAACAGAGTCCAGGGCCGGAAAGGTTTGTGCTCGGAGTTGTTAGCTGCTCTAAAGGTTTTTTTTCTCTGCCTCTTTGAGCTAAAAGCCTCTCTTCCTCAGCACCACCTGTGAGGTGCAACTCACAATAGTTTTTTAACAGGTGAGTTTCTTTCCAGAAGTGTTTAAACTGTGGCTGAATGTGAAGGGAAAGAGGGGAGGATTTAATTTTGTGTCTCTCTTCCAAGTGTGAGTACCACTTTATATATATATTAATATATTAGTGAGTGGTCAATCTTGATTAATCATCAAAATCACATGAGGATCTTATTAAAATGCCTATTTCCAGGTCCTTCCTGGGCGATTCTGATCAGAGTTCAGCTCAGGCAATCTGTACCTTTTTGGTTTTTGTTTTTTTGACTGAGAGAGAGTGAGAGCAAGAGAGAGCACCCAGAGCAGTCTCCATAGTTGTACATCATTAGTTTTCAATATAGTTTCACTCCACAGGTGGGCACAGGGCTGCGCAGGGCAGGAACTGGGCAGGGGACCTCCCGCATGGACCCCGGCAAGAACTGAACTGGGGGCACACCCCAGTTCAGCATATGGGTCTGCATGGGCCGGGGCCAGGGGGCTCAATCCGCTGAGCCATCCCGGCTTCCCCGGCAATCTGTATTTTTAACAAGCACCCTAGGTGATTCTGACACTGAACCAAGGTTGGAAATTCTGATAGTATTATATTAAACAGGCCACAGAAATCTGGCGCATTTTCTAGATAAGAAAGCTGGGGCTCAGAGAAGAATTAACTTGCTCTAAATCACTGTCAGCCTGACTTCCTCCAAAGCCTATGATCTGTCCAATATGATACAGGCACTACATTTGCCAGCACAAGGCTTCAGAACAGAGAGCCCCGCTCCATTCAGGGCTGGAAATTCTGATAATAAGAACCTTGGCAAACACCCCACCTTCCTTTTTCCTATATCCATTGAAGCTGCTGAGAATACCTATTGTATTTGTTTCCTAAGGCTGCTGTACCAAAGTACCTCAGACTGGGTGACTTAAAACAACAGAAATTTATTCTCTCAGTTCTGGAAGCTAGAAGTCTAAGATCAGGATGTCGATAGGACTGTGCTCTCTCTGAGTGCTCTTGGGAAGAATCTGTTGTAGACCTTTTGCACAGTGTCTGTTGTCTGCCAGCCATCCTTGGCATTCCTTAGCTTGCACAACTCCAATCTTAGCCTCCAACTTCACATGTTGTTCTTCCCTCTGTGTGTGTGTCTGTCTCTTCTCTTCTAAGGACACTAGTCTTATTGGATTCAGGACCCATCCTGCTTCAGTATGGGCTCATCTTATATATTAATTACATCTGCAAAGACCCTATTTCCAGATATAGAAATAGGTGGTACTATTTCCATTCATAGTACCAGGGGTTAAGGATTTAACATAACTTTTGGAGAGACACAATTCAATTCACAAAATCCCACTGGAATCCTGAAGCTAGATATACAAACCCAATTACCATGGTAACCCTAGCTTTTCTAATGACCCAGTGGCCCAGATGGGAAGAGAAGCTGTGGCAGAGATAGGGAAAGCTTCGGACACTTCCCATGGGGCTGGACAGTTAAGGACTTCGATGTGGCATCAGAACAGTTCAGAAATCTGGTTCAGCCAGTCTATTCATTCATTCATCAGCTCTCTGTGGTCTTCCTGTGTGCTGGAAAGCTGGGCAGGGAGTAAGGCAAGCAGTACCCATTCAATCATGGGGTCTGGTTCGTGGGGTGACTGACAGAGGATCATACTAGTGAGGGCACAATGACAAACTAAGATTTGTGATCTGAGAAGAAACCTGGTGTCACCAAGGAGATCCTCCTGTAGCTATATTTCTTTCCTTCCTCATCCCTTTCTGGGAGACATCTCAGTGAGGCTGAGGAGACGACAGCGTCCCCAGTGGCCAATGTGGACATAGCAATGACTCAAATTGCAGGACTTGGTGGGGTTGGGGCTGGGAGATGGAGGGTGGGAGTGTGTCTCACCCCGGTCTTCTCCCTATTATTCGGTGAACGTGCCCTGAAAAATTAATGGCCAATGGACAAAAGCTCCTAAAGCTTTTATGAATTTGAAGCTGTGGACCCGACTCTCATCCTACCCCCACGAAATCCCTCTATTGTTTGACTCTTATATAGCTGTTCCCTGGGATGCCAGGATGGAAGGCCACGTCTGGCCAGATGAGGGATAATGCCATAAGGAGAGGTCCCCCTCTGTCCTGGCTGTCATGACAGTGAAATCTTACCAAATCTGTCCCCACTACCACAGTCCCTCTGTAACCTCTGGAATCCAGTCAGGCCCCTTTCCATCCACCTCCCACCTATACAGGGGTCAGAGGGATCCTTCTCAAACACCAGCAGACTGGGGCACTCCCTGCCTTCCACTAGCCCCCACCTCCCTGCAGCTTCCCTGTGGCCTGGCTCCCCTCTGGTCTTCCAGTCCACCTGCCTCTCACCATGGCCCCTTAAGATGCTCATCTTCCGACACGTGAGGCTGTCTCGGCACCAGATACAGCATCACCTCTCTGTGCTCTGCCTGAAATCCCCTGCCCAGACCTTCCGGTGCCTGGGGAGCCAGCTCCATCAGCTCCCGCCTTCTCCCACGACCATGGTGGTGTGCTGTATCTTTCTTTTCTTTTCCTCCGTTGGATTGGGACCTCCTTGAGGTAGAAACAGTGTCTGCTGGTTCTGTGATTACTGCCCCATCTCACCCTGTGCCTTGACTGGGACCCGGCACAACAACTGTGAAGTCCCTCAAGGTCCAGCGAGAGGTCCACTCCCCACCTGAACGTGGGCTCTGGCCTTGGAATATATACATTTATGTTCCCAAATGGATTTGGATTATGTGACCTGGCAGTTTTGTGGGTATGAGCCTTCACACTGCCACCCCTAGCCTACAAGGACCCCATCACAAGACCCAAGAAGCTCTTGGATATAGAGCCTGCTATTGGAAAGATGGGGTCACAGAGGGGCTTCCCATTCCATTGCACTCTGCCACTAGTCTACTCCCAAGGTGGGTTGTCGGGGAGGTGCTCCCCTAGCAACTCCCCCCCCCCCCCCCCCGTTTAGCTCAGCATTTCTCAGGTTCCCACCGCAGACTTGGGGGGGGGTATGGAGATATCTATCACCTTCCTTTGGAGCCTGTTCCTGGGTCAGCAGAGCCAGTAAGGCAGGAGTGGGGTGCTCATGGGTGCTAAGTTCCGCTGGTACCCATGAGCACCTATCAAAAGCCTGGGAACCAAACCTGCTGGGGTGAAGAGGGGGGTGCAGAAAAGAAAGCCAATTTCATAACCTGCTTTCCAGCATGAGCAGCAGAGAGTTCCCCCTGGAGCAAGCTAGCACTCTGAAGGTGGGGCAGCAACAGCCCCACTTTTCTCTACACCTCAGGAGTTTCCAAGCTGGAAGGGGACTTACCTGACCCAAGCCATCAAAAAGAGAAAGCCTCAGGGAAGCCGGGATGGCTCAGTGGGTTAAGTGCTCGCTTTGCAGCCCCGGAGCCCGAGGATCGAATCCCGGCCCCGGCTCATGTGGACCCATATGCTGAACTGGGGTGTGTTTCCCATGCAGAAGGCCCCCAGTTTGGTTCTTGCCCCTCCCCCACGCTGGAACCCTGGCTTGAGGGGGCAAGCCTCCCATGCAGGAGGCCTCCAGCTCAGTTCCTGCCCTGTGCGGACCCCACCCACCTGTGTGGAACAAAACTATGTTGAAAAACGAATGATGTGCAACCATGGAGACTGCGGGCCCTCCCCCTTCTCTCTGTCTCTCTCTGTCAAAAACAATAAAATAAATCTTTAAAAAAAAAAAAAAGGAGAAAGTCTCTCTGCTTGCCTCTTCGGCCTGGTGACTGGCAATAAGGACCTCAGACCTGGAGAGTTGGCCCATTTCCAAAACCAAGACCAGTCTTCCTTAATTAAGCTTCTACCATGCAGGACCTCTTCTAAGTTTTATCATTTATTTGAGATGAGGAATCCCAGGAACAAACCAGGGCTCCTTGGTTGTTAGGACAATTTTCCCCATCCTCATTGGGCTCCCCTGAGAGGGTCAACAAGCCCACCCAACCCCCGTGGCCCTCCCAGAGACTCACAAAGAACAAAAGATTGGGGAGGGCAACCAGCATCAGAGTCTGGATGGCAGAGTGCACTGACCCAAAGCTCAAGCAGAGACACAGGAGAGGGGCAACGCCCTGAAAAGCTCGCTGCTCCTGTCAGAGGCAGGAACCTACCTCTTGTCACCTGCAGAAGGAATGATTTCAGAGTTCTGCCAGCAAAGTGAGTTATACATTCCCCATCTCCTCCTTTCCAGGGTGCTGTCGCATTGCACGGGGTGAGGTGTGCTTCTGAGATCCTGGGGCTAGGTGCCCCCCACCTTACTTGCTAGAGTTCTTCCAGCACACAGCACTTCGTCCTCCCCCAGCTGACTTGGAGTTGGGCAGAGGCTGTTATCTCTCCACAGACAGCTGTGCTGGGCTGGAGGCAGCAGCTTATCAGGGATCCTGCAGTGATTCACAGCCCAAGTCCCCGCTTCTCTGCTGAATAGTAATTTCCAGCAGTGGATTTGTGCTCGGTCTCTCCTCCCCCTCTCCCAAGGGTGTGCTGTCCTTTCTTAGAGGGAGCAGTGAGGGGGAGATACTACCCATGGGATGCAGGGCTTGCCAGTCTTCTGGATAAGGCTCAGCCTATAGGAAGGAAGTCTGCAAGTTTAGGGACCCCAGTAGGCTCTGCCACCCTTGGCAATGACCCATCTACGCCCCAGGGTTGTTCATCCAGTGCTCTTCTTCCTCCCTCTCCCAGAAAAATAATGTGCCGCTCCTTTTCCTTACTGGTAATGCATAGATGGCAGGCCTCCTTCCAGCCACCAGTCCGAGGCCAGAGGCAGCCAGGGAGGGCTGGAGAGAGAGGAAGGAGCCAGGGACTGGATGACGTGCTCCTTGCACCATTTTGAAACTGCCCAGTCTCCGTGCCTGACCCTGAAGACGCCAAAGACTAAGGATCTCAGGCTGGAGGGGACTGAGACACAAGGGGGCGGGCCAGAGCTGTCTTTGCAGGGCTAGTGATTATGAAAAAACCTGGGACAGAGCCATTTTTGTGTTTGTTTTATTAGAAGCAAGACTCCAGCTGTGGGGCTGAAAGGAGGAGGCATGGAGAGTTCCATCAGGGTCTCTCCCTCTGGGCCAGCATGGGGCAGGGGGTATGTTAAAAGAGCAAGAGGGAAAGCCGGGATGACTCAGCGGGTTAAGTGCTTGCTTTGAAGCCTGGAAGACCGAGGATCGAATCCCGGCTCTGGCCCAGGCGGATGGACCCACATGCTGAACTGGGGTGTGCTTCCCGAATGCAGTGAGGACCCCAGTTCAGTTAAAAAAAAAATAAAAAATAAAATAAAATATAGACAAAAAAATCCAGACTAGGGGAAAGCTGGGACGGCTCAGCGGGTTGAGCGCTCGCTTTGAGGCCACGAGGACCGAGGATCGAATCCCGGCTCCGGCCCAGGCAGGACCCACGTGCTGAACTGGGGAGTTCCCACAGTTCGGTTCTCTAACTGTTTCTGTCTCTCTCTCTATCTGTCAAAAGTAAAATAGAAATAAATATGCACTGAAGATAAAATAATTACTCTCTATAAATATAAAAAAAAAAAAGATAAAAAAAAAATCCTGACTCTGACGAGTTTCTAGCCTTTAAAAAAAAAAAAAAAAAAAAAAGAGCAAGAGTCCTTAGCAATGCCCCTGCCACCATGATCTCAGGATGTTCCTTAAAGGCAGGGGAAGGAAAACTAGAAAGGTAATTGTGCTGGGGTAAGAAGCAGAAAGGGTCACCCAACTCAGACTTCCCTACTAGTCTCTCACCCCTTGCCCTCCACTGTCAATGTTGGGGGTGATTCCAAGAGCTCTCTTCAGCTTCCACACTCCTGACCCCTTCCCCTCATGAATGCTGGGTGCCTTTAACCCTTGGGAGCCCTGCAAAAGGCTCAAGAGTCCCACGGTCCACCTTTCCCTCCTGGAAGAAAGTCCCAGAATGGCTCATAAAAGATGAAGATGGAATTCCCCGGTTTCAGGCAACACAAGTGGAGGAGCAACTGCCCCCCCCCCCGAAGCTTCCTGGGGTCCCTCTCTTGTGGTCGTGGGGTTCATGATGCTAGTCTAAGGAGCTGAGACCAGGCTGTGGGCTCCAGAAGACGGAGGTGGGAACAGCTGGAGGTGCGTCTCACGGTAGAGGCGCTGGGATCCAGCCCGTCCAGGTGGCCCAGAGCCAGGTCTCAGGCCGTCCGGGCCTCTTCCGCAGAACACGGCTCACGGTGTGACCGCTTCGGGGAGCCTTCTCCAGCGGCGGGTTCCTCTGAGCTCCTCTTGGACGTCGGCGCTGTTGGCTGGGACAAAGCGTCAGGATGGGGGCTGGGGGGCTGGTAGCCGTGCTGACGCGGATCCAGCGCATCCTTGGAAAGTAGGATGGCGAGGCCGGGCACGTTCTTAAGTACGCTGAGACTGGCGGCCGGTTCGCTAGACTTCTGCCCGGGTGTGGGCCCTGGCGGGAGGCTCTGCCACACCTCGCGCACGCTCCGGTAGCGCAGCCGCGTGACCTGGTGCAGGCCAGCCAGGCGGCGCTTGAGGATCTCGGCGCACGTGACGGTCTTGGTGGTGGCCCGACCGCAGCCGCTGAAGACGATGGCGCGAGTGGCCGGCTGCGCCATGCTGGCTGTGGCGAAGGCCAGCAGGTTCCGGATCTTGCTGCCCTCCTTGACCCGCATGTGTACAGCCCCCGGCGCCAGGTCGGCGAAGGGGCCGGAGCCCGGGCCGCCCCCCTCGGCCCCGTCACCCCCCGGCGCCTCCTCGGAGCGCACCTTACGGAAGTTCTCCATGCGCCGTCGTTGCCGGGACCGCGGGGACAACGGACTTCGCCAGGGTGCCGCCTCAGCCTCGGGGCCGCATGGCCGCTGGCCGCCCCCGGTAACGGCCGGCAGGGGTAAGGGTGCGGGAACGGCCCGGACTCTGGAGGGCGGGCTGGGACGGCGCGACCGTTGTCTTCCACTTCTCTCCAGTGGGCGCTGCTCTACTCCGCGCTCCCGGCGTTGGGTGCTCGGCTCTTCAGCAGAGGACGGGGCTGGGAGCCTGGGAGCCCCGCCCCTACCTACAGGCCCCGCCCCCAACTCGGCTCGCCCGCCCCCTCCCCAGCCTCACCGGCCGCTGCGATACAGTCGGATCCGCTGCTCTAGGGGCGCGGGAGCTGCGCGCATGGTGGGGCGCAGCAGCGCCAGAGGGTGACTTGGCCGGTGAAGTTCCCCTATAGTCGTCATCGGCCCTCCCCGAGCCAGCCCTTATAAACGTGCAGCCTAATGAAAACCTGCGCTTGAGGTGCCATCCTCGCTGCATGCAGGGTCCCCGAGCCCTTCCGCGTCTCAATGGGAGGCCGCCCCTGCGGGGCTTCTGTTCCCTACTCCTCGGGTCCCCCCCCCAGCGCCATCGCTTCGGCTCCCGAGCCAGTACTCCTGCCCCAAGGACAGGCTGCGCGGCCAGCAAGGGCGGGGAGGCGCTGGCCCCGGCGCCCTCAGTGCTTGCCCTCGGGCCACTATGTCGCGTGCGCGGTCCTTGCAGGGCAGCGGCAGACTGAGGGCTTAGCCCCGCTGCGCCTGACCGGCTTGGGGGTTACCAGACCCCGGGACAGCCCTGGGGAGTGCGGGGTGAGGCCCTGGGCCAGGCGGTTCCCTGGGATGAATGGAAGAGAACAAGGAGATGCCCTCTCAAGGGGGGTTAAGCCGTTCACCCGGCCTGAAAGTCCGCTCCTAGAGCTGCACGCCTCGCGGTGAGCCAGGCATGCTTCTCTGCTGACGCCAGTCCCCCTTCTTCCCAGGTGGAGTCCGTTGTCAGTCAGACTTGCCCCCCTGAGGCCTCTGCGGTCCTTTTTCAAAAAGGAGACTGGGTGAAGGCAGGTTCTAAGGGCAGCAGGAGGGAGGTGGGAAGTTGAAGCTTCGGTGGGATTCTGAATCTATGGGGTGCCTGCCTACGGGAACTCCGCTGGAACTAGAGAGTGGCCCCGGCTGCCAGGCGAGATGAACAGTGAAGACAGGTGAGGTTGGGGTTGAAGGCCTGCTGAAGGGCGGGCGGTGGTCGGAGGAGGAGCTGGACCCTCCCAAGAACTGCCCCAGCGCCTTCACCCTTCCACCCATCTCCCACCGCCCAGTCAGAACTGAGAGCGTGGGGCAGACCTGAGCCCGGTGGCGGAGAGGCGGAGAGCTGGGGCGGCCGGGCAGCCCTAAAGCGCTGGGGGCACGGGAATGAATGCCCCGGGGGACCTGGAGCCCAGTCCTGAGATGGGGCTGTGGGAGCCCTCGCCCTTCTCGCGCTGCTCTCGCCTCCCGGGCGCCCCGTAACTTCTAGCGCTCGGCCTCCGCTGCTCAGAACTCTGGGCTGATCATGACCGCCCCCTGGGAGTGGCTGGAGCGGGTGGGCCTTTGCTCCCCTCCCGACCTCCTGCTCGCAAGCTGGGACCGGGCCCTCCGGTGGCTTTGTGCTCTGAACCTGAAGTTCGGCCCCGCGCCAGCTCCCGCGGGCCCGGAGGTACAGCAGTGTTGGGAAGACACGAAGACTGTCTGCGGCGCTTGTCGGGGCGTGGGGAACCCCAGGCTCTGTAAGGCCGGGGCGGTTGTGGGACTTAAAGGGCGGCAATTTCGGCTAGGCCTGAGGAAAAGTCTGCAAACAGCTGGAAGCTACGTTGGAACGGGCTGGTTAGGGAGAAAGCGAGCTCTACATCCACAAGGTATGCCAGCCCAGGCTGCCCTTTCACTTGGAGTTGGGGGGCATGCAGGCAGGGGTCTGCAATTTGGAAGAAGGGGCCTGGGAGCTCTGGTTGAAAGTAGGATGAGAATGGGCGACCGCCAGGCCTGGCCCAGGAGCGCGCCGCGCCCCTCCCCCGTTCCTGCCGCCAGCTGCACAAGACTTCGATTCACAGCGCTCGGGAGTCCTTGACGAGAGAGCGCCGAAAAGGCCCGCATCCCCTCCAGCCCGTCCCCTCTGCAGCACTTAAAATGTAAATGTGCGTGGTGATTAGCCGCCGGGTCTCTAATTACCGCTGAAGCCATTCATTACGCTGTCAGCGCGCGTCGTAGCCCGCCGGCTGTGCGCTTCTGCCGGGCCGCCGAGTGGCAGAGTGGGGAGAGATCCGGGGAGCGGGGTGGGGATGGGGAGCGGGGAATCTGTGGAAGAGTGTCACGAGGTCCGCAGGGAGGAAGGGGCTAGAGCGGCCGTGGGAGGCTGGGAACCGGGTGGGCGCTGGAGTGCGGGGCGGGGCACGGAGAGGAGGTGTACGCGAGGGGCGGCCGGGAATGGGGGCCGTTACAGAGATAGCGAAGATACGGCGGTGGGGGAAAGGCCCAGTGTGAGAGGGCAACGGCGACGAGGAGCCCAGCGAAGGGACAGCAGGCTGGGAGGAACCCCGGGGAAGGGGTGGGCGCGATTGGGAGGCGTGTGGAGGGCTCAACTCAGGGAAAGGGGGTCAGTAAATTTGAGCTGCCGTGGCGCACACCCCGCGACTGTTAGAACCATGGACAGTTAAGACTGTGTTAAAAGAGTCTGGTGGCAGCTCTACGCACTGTGGGACCACAGGTATTTTTCAAGGGAGATCTATTTCCGTGTCTGCGTGTTTATAGATGTAAATGTATTTAAAAAATATCTACAAGAAAACAGCACACTACATCTGTTCACTCTGAGGCTGCATCCAGCTTTTGTGGGCCCCTTTAAGAAAAGAACGACCAAATTACTAAATATGAATACAAAATTCAGCACACAATCTTGGAACTTCCCGTGTCAGCGAGGTACTGACCTTGAAGCTTGAGCTTCATTAGCTTCTTTTACCTCTCTGTGACCTTGAGCATTTTACACCTATGCCTTAGTTTTCTAAGCTGTAAAATGGTGCTAGCGTAGGAACCTGCCTCATAGAGTGGTTGAACATTCTTAGAACCTTGGCTAGTAAGTTCTCAGGAAATATTGGTCAATATTTTCCATTTATTATTTGTAATTAAGATTAATTTTAGGGGAAGCCGGGATGGCTCAGGGATGGCTCAGTGGGTTAAGTGCCCACTTTGCAGCGCCAGGGACCCAGGATCGAATCCTGGCCCCGGCCCTTGCGGAACCATGTGCTGAACTGGGGAGTTCCCCCAGTTCAGTTCTCTCTCTGTCTCTGTATCTCTCTCTCTCTCTCTCTCTCTGTGTCAAAAAAAAAGGAAAAAGAAAAAAAAAAAGATCAATTATAGGGATGCTGGGATAGCTCAGCTGGCTGAGTGCTTGCCTTGCAAACATGAGGTTGGAGGATTCTGCCCGCTCCCTCCCCACCGGCCCCTGCACACCCATGTGCTGAACTGTGTCCTAACTGGTAACCAACTGCCAGGATGGCTCCCAAAGGTTCCCGCCTTCTATGCAGGAGGCCCCCATTTGGGTTCCCACCCTGTGTGGCCTCACGTCCACCTGTGTGGAATGAAACTATGTTACAACTAATGCAACTAATGATGTACAACTATGGAGACTGCTTTACCGCGCCCCCCCCCGCCCCCCAAGCTCTCCTCTTAAAACAATAAAAATTTAAAAAACAAAACAAAACGATAAATTAAAAAAATTTCAAAAGGGAGCCGACGGGAAAAGAAGCTGGTGAAAAGAACGGAAATGGGCAAAGCCTTGGGAATTGCAGTTTGCCTACTGCGTTAGAGACTAATGAGTGGCACATGAGAGTCCTTCCACCCTAAGGGGAGGTGAGGGGGTGGCTGGAGCAGAAGGCTGGCCAGTGCAACACCAGCCCCTGATGTGCACTGGCCAGGCTTGTGCACCTTTCCAATAGAACACCTTACCTCTCATGGACAAGTCTCTGCTCACCCCAAGACTGGGGGAAATCCCTGGCACAGGGTAGCTCCCCTGTCTCCAATGGAGGGAAGAGGATTGTTCCTAGAGATAGACCCACAGAAAAGCCCCAAGACTGAAAATATGCCTCCATAAGCTGAGGGCAGGAAAAGACCGAAGACAGAGGCACACCAGTCCAGTTGGTAAGTAACGGGGTGTATTAAGGGAAACTTATGTATGGGGCATGTCTTGGACGGCTGCAAGAGAGTTGGGTTCTTGAGCAGCTTGACAGGCACCAAAGAATTATACAGGGTAAAGGGGGGATAGTCATGGGCACTAGTAAGTGAATGCTACTAGGTGTGGAAATTGCTTAACATCCTTGACCAAATCAGGACAACCACCTGTTTCAGGAACCAACACATAGCAGGAGGCAGGGAAGGGTGCTGACTTGTGTCAGAATGAACATTAACTACCATCAGATGGTCTCTAAGGTGGCTTTGCAGAAAGCAACCTCCATTCTGGCCTGGGTCCAGCTTGCCGGACAGAAAGCAGTCACATCATGGAAGTCTCCACACGAATGAGGAGCTCCCAAAGCCTTTGGTCAAGTCCCAGCCTCCCCCACACACGGGGGTGGGAACATGCAGAGGAGTCAGGAGGTGGGTGCTCAAGCAACAGGCAACATTGAGTGCCCAGCATTGGGCCAGGTACTCTCACAGACCAGTTCCTGATTAATCTTCACAATCCTCCTTTCCATCATTGTTTAACAAATGTGGAAACTGAGCCACAATGCGGTTAAATAACTTGTCCAATGTACCGCAGCTAGAAAGCAGCAACCACAGGTACTTGAACTGAGGTGCTCTGACTCATTTTACTGCCTCACCTGATTTGAGCTGCCTGGCAAAAGGGAGAGAGTGGGTTCCTATAGTGGGGAAGATGTATGAGTTATTTCCTGCTGCATAAAAAATGACCCCAAAACTCAGCAGCTTAAAACAAAGGGCTAGAAACCCAAGAGCAGCTTGTAGGGGTGGTTCTAGGTCAGGGCCTCTCATGAGGTTACTGTGAAGGTGCTGGCTGGTTTGGGGGATCCACTCTCAAGCTTACATGTTAGTCAGAGGCCTTGGTTCTTTACCATATGGGTCTCTCCATAGATCTGCTTCTCACAGAAAAGTGAGTGGAGGGATGGAGAAGGGGAAGGAGGTGGGGGAGAGCGCTCAGGAAGCCTTTGTGCCTTTTATGACACTCCAAAGGAAGATTGGTTCACTTCTTATTTATTTATTTATTTATTTATTTATTTATTTATTTATTTATGACAGAGAGAGAGAAAGAGAGAGATACAGAGATAGAGCTGAACTGGGGGAACTTCCCAGTTCAGCATATGGTTCCGCACTGGCAGGGGCCGGGATTCGATCCGGGGATTCGATCCGGGGATTCGATCCGGGGATTCGATCCGGGGATTCGATCCGGGGATTCGATCCCCGGTCCCCAGCGCTGCAAAGTGAGCACTCAACCCACTGAGCCATCCCGGCTTCCCCTGGTTTACTTCTTGAAAGGAACAGTATTAAAGAATTTGCAGGCATTCAAAAAGCACAGCAGAAGGGCAGTACTTGGGAGGCAAATTTCAGAGGAGAAGGAATCAGGAATCAACAAACTGAAGCAAATATGTGAAAAAACCGTGAATCAAGAGAGCTGGATTTACTTCCTCGCTTACAGCTAGCACTTAATAATTGTTTGTTAAATGGATGCATGAGTGGGCTTTTCTAAGATTGTTTTCAAGTCTTTGGTCAGGTGCATAAGACCAGTCACCACTTTGCAGGGCTCTCCTGAAGGCTGAATGGGATTGCAGCTATCAGAGCACTTTGTAAACGTAACACTGCTAGGCTTGCTGCCTGGAGGCAAATGTGATGGGGCATGGGGTGCACGCGGGGTGGGCGGGGGCAGGGATCTGCCAGGCCTGCTACCTCTTCTCTTAGACTGAATCCAGAGCCAGAGAGTCTGACCCCAGAGGTTTTTTATGTTTTTTTGGGTCTTTTTCTTTAAGATTTATTTTATTGTTTTTGACAGACAGAGAGAGACAGAGACAGAGAGAGACAGAGAGAAGGGGTAGGGCCCAGAGTAGTCTCCATAGTTGTGTGTCATCAGTTTTTCGACATAGTTTCATTCCATACAGCTGGGAGGGGACTGCACAGGGCAGGAACTGAGCCGGGGCCTGGGAGGTGTGCACCCTTGAGCCAGGGGGTGAACCAGGGGCGAGAACTGAACTGGGGGCCTCCTGCGTGGGAATCATGCCCCAGTGCAGCACAGGGGTTCGTTCAGGCGGGGGGGGGGGGGGGCTGATTGAGCCATCCCAGCTTCCCCCGAGTTTGTTCTTAATCTGTAGGGGAGAGGGAAGTGGGGCAGAAAGCCGTCAGCTACAGGCTCTCCTTAATGAAGGCCCTGGTACTCCCAGGGCAGAGTTCTGCTCTGTCGGGTGCCTGCTGGTGGTGGGGGTCGCTGGGTTTAACTCTTCTTCCTCCAGCTTTGGCCTGGGGGTAAAGCTAGGGTGCTTAGCTTATGCCTTCCCAGGAGCTATAACTGTTCTTCAGTGAAAACTGAGTTTTCCTACAACTTATAAAATGCTTGCCCATCTAACACCCAGAAGCAGCTAGCAAGTGGTTAAGAGGAGGACTCTGGAGCCCAATGGCCTGCATTTGAACCCCAGCTCTGCTGTTTGCTAGCTGTATCCTTGGTCAAGCCATGCAACCTTTCTGTGCCTCAGTTTTCTCTCTTGTAAAATGGAAATGAAGATGACAGTAGTGCTTCCCTCTAGGAATCATCTGAGGGTACCCCCTTCCCCACCCCATACCTCATGGGTAGGTAGGCTAGCTCCCTTGCCCCAAGATTCAGCTACTGAGTGAGCAGTAAAGCTTGTAGGCAAACCTGGAAGCGGGGTAAGAAACAGCAGAGGCAGAGCAGGATGTGTCTCCTTGGGACAGCCAGAGCTGCTGGGCCTCAGCCGTTTTGGGCAGGCGGGAATGCAGGCCCAGTGGTTTTATTTTGCTTGTGTGAGTTAGCATTTTCTGCTTCATTTCAGTGGGACTGGCTGGATCAGCTTTTCTAAATGTTACACTTACAGAGCCCTTCTCCCATCACTTCCTGTCAGAGTCAGGTTTGTGATAAACAGTGTAATCGTGTTGCTACAGAAGCCCCTAGGGTCTGGAGCACTGGGAAGAAGACAGGAAATAATTTCCTCTTTCCTGGGTCACCTCTCTTCCTGGCAATTGCCTCTTCTCCACCTTTCCAGGATGGTAGGAGTGGGAAACAGCTCTTGTCACATAACACCCCTGTTGCCCCATCCCCTAACCTACAGAGCCCCAAAATCATGTTGGGTGAATTGAGGTTCTTCCAAGTTCAGGGAGCTACATGGTCTCCCTTCTCTTGAGCAAAAGATGAAGTTAACCAAGTGTGCCTGCCATCTATTGTTCTGAAATAAATCACAAGGCACCTTGTACGTACTGTCCCAGAAGATAAATTTTATATATTTCAATAGCGGAAAGAGTGTATTTTCTTTGTACAATTCCTGGGAGAACTCTGTCTCTCTGATTAATGACCTACCCAGTGAACCTGCCTCGGGCAAGGTAATAGAGTTATGATTGGTTGTCACCCGTTCCCATCATTTCTGCCCTCTACTGGGGAAAAATCATGGGAACAGGCAGGAATCCTCCCCTCTGAAACAGCTGTTGGTTGTACCCACAGGTTTTCACTGTGGGTTGGGCCACACTTTTTAGATGCTGCCCTGAACTTAAAGTGTTTTCAATAAAAGCCCCAAATTTTATGGTTTTGTGTGACAGTTTCAGGTTTTTAAATATCAACTGCTTCAGTTGCCTCTTCCTGGGTAACACATCCCCTTACAACTTAGTGACTAAAAATAATAAGGATTTATTATTTCTAATGCCTCTCTAGTTTCGCTAGACTCCACTGGACAGTTCTGTTCCATGTGGTGTCAACTGGGGTCATTAGTCATCTGCTTTCAGCTGGGAATTTAACTGGCTAGAACACTCACAATGGCTTCACTCCCATGTTTGCTGCCTTCGCTGGGCTGGGTGGACTGTCTGGGGAGCTCTCTCTGTGCTCTCTCTCCACGTGGTCTTTAGCCCAAGCTTATTTCTTGAGAGGCTTGATCACCAAAAGCTGAAAAAGCTGCAAGGCCTCATAAGGTCTATGCCTGGAACTCACACATTATTTCTTCCTCTGCATTCTATTGGTCAAACCAAGATACATAGCCTGCCTAGATTCAAGGTGTAGGGAAACAACTCTGCCTCTTGGTGGGAGGCCTGGGAGCCTGTCTAGAGTTGGCAGCCATTTCTATGGCTAGTCCACCACCACAACTAACTCATGCTTTCAAACACTCATCTACGGGGGTGGGTGGGGGTGGGGGTGGGGGTTCTCTATAAAAAATCCTGTATTCTTACAGGTTTAAACTTAGTCACCTTTAAAATACTCTCCATTTGAGCAATACTCCTAGTGGGATGCTTTTTCCACTGCTCAAAACAGTTTTTTTTATTTTTTTATTTTTGTTTTTTTTTATTGTTTTTGACAGAGAGAGACACACACACAGAGACAGAGGGAGAACTGAACTGGGGACACTCCCCAGCTCAGCACATGGGTCAGCATGGGTTGGGGCCAGGACTCGATCCTGGGTCCCCGGCGCTGCAAAGTGAGCGCCCAACCCACTGAGCCATCCCGGCTTCCCCAACAGTTTTTTTTTTAAAGACTTATTTTGTCGTTTGAGAGAAGGCGGGAGGGCCCAGAGCAGTCTCCCTAGTACGTCACTAGTTGTGACATAGTTTCATTCCATGTAGGTGAAGATGGGGCCGCACGGGGTGGGAACAGAGCCAGGGGTCGCCTACATGGGAGGCAAGAACCTTTGTTGGGGAGCTCAGCGGTTACCAGTTGCACCTCAGTTCAGCATATGAGGCTGCATGGGCTGGGGCTGGGACTTGATCCCCGGACCTCATGGTTGCAAGGCAAGCACTCAACCTGTTGAGCTATCCTGTCATGCCTCAAAACAGTTTTTGAACTCATCGATTTTTTAAAGATTTATTTTTATTGTTTTTGACACAGAGACAGAGAGAGATACAGAGACAAAGACAGAGAGAAGGGGGAGAGCCCAGAACAGTCTCCATAGTTGCACATCATCGGTTTTTCCACATAGTTTCATTCCACAGGTGGGTGCGGGGCTGCACGGGTCTCACCCCAGCGAGAACGAAACTGGGGGCACTCCCCAGTTCAGCATATCTGCACAGGCCAGATCCGGGATTCAATCCTCAGTCCCCAGGGCTGCAAAGTGAGCGCTTAACCCACTGAGCCATCCCGGCTTCCCTGATTTTTAAAAAAACATATTTATTTGAGTGCAAGTTAACCATTTTGTTTAAAAAAAAAGATTTATTTTGAGAGAAGGTGAGAGACACAGAGAGACAGAGAAAGAAGAGGGGGTGAGGTAGAGCAGTCTCCATAGTTGTGCATCATTAGTTGTAACATAGTTTTGTTCCACACAGGTGGATGTGGGGTCACACAGGGTGGGAACCAAACTGGGGGCCTCCTGCATAGGAGGCGAGAACCTTCACCTCCATCCTGGCGGTTACCAGTTGTGCTGCATGAACTCGTCAATTTTGATACCTTTTATAGCCACTGCTGGTTTTGTTTTGCCTCTTCCACATTGGCAAAATGTTTCCCTTTGAGAACTTTTTTCATTGGTGAAACAAGAAAAAGTCGCTTGGGGAAGCTGGGATGGCTCAGCAGGTTAAGCACTCAAGCCCAGGGGACTGAGGATCGAGTCCCTGCCCAGCATGTGGAGACCCATATGCTGAACTGGGATGTGCTTCCCATGCAGGTGGCCACCAGTATGGTTCTTGTCCCCCAGTTCAGCCCTTGGTTCGAGGGGGCGTGCCTCCCATGTGGGAGGCCCCCAGCCCATTTCCCACCCTGCGTGGCCCCTGCCTACTTGTATGGAATGAAACCATGTTGAAAACTGATGAGGTACAACTATGGAGACTGCTCTGGGCCCTCCCCCCTTTTCTCTGTCTCCCTCTGTCTCTGTCAAAAACAATAAAATAAATCTTTAAAAAAAAAAAAAAGAAAAAGTTGCTTAGGGTGAGAGCTGGTGAATAGGGAGGGTAGGGAATAGGCCATGCTGTTTTTCAGTCAAAAACTGGTGAACACTCAGCATGGTGTGGACAGGTGCATTGTCATGCTGCATATTGTCCATGTGAATCACCCGTCATGAAATGGGCAAAGGCATCGAAAGAGTCTTCAGAACAATTTCACTGAAGGTGAACCAGCCTCTCACAGCAATGCCAGCTGGTGCCCTGATGCAGATGTGCTCCTAGAACACTCACCTACCGAGGGGTGGGGGGACCTGTACTACGAGGGGCCCACCCTTCAGAAGATAATCCCAGGGTGTTTTGGGGGTCCCTCCTTGTATATAGGTCAGTGGGGCCCACCATTACAACTTCTACTTGAAACTTTTAGGAAATTCACCTGGAAATCCTTCATGATCAGGGGCTTTTTATGGCAGGAAGAAGGGGTGGGGAGTAGCAGGGGAGGAGACCCTGGACTTGCTCTGGTGTTTATGTGGCCCCTGTTCATCAGAGAAGAATGTCAGAACTAGGTACTGCCCATGCCTGACTAGTTACTATTTCCTTTTTTGTTTTTCCTTAGATTTCATCTTACTATTTGAGAGAAGGTGTGTGTGTGTGTGTGTGAGAGAGAGAGAGAGAGGAGAGAGAGAGAGGAGAAGAGAGAGAGAGAGAGAGAGAGAGAGAGAGAGAGAGAGAGAGAGAGAGAGAGAGAAGGGGGAAGGCCTAGAGCAGTCTCCATAGTTGCAAGTCATTAGTTGTGACAGTTTCATTCCACACAGGTGGGTGTGGGGCTTTGTAGGGCAGGAACTGAACTGGAGACCACCTGCATGGGAGGTGAGAATCTTTACCGCTGAACCACCTTGGCAGTTACCAGTTGCACCACAGTTCAGCATATGGGGTTTGCATGGGCTGGCACCAAAGTCGAACCCCGGACCTCATGGTTATGAGGCAAGAGCTCAACAGCTGAGCTATCCTGGCATCCCCTCATATTTCTTTCTGATTAACCTACTTTGGGACTGCTTCCACCCATCAGCCTGAAACCCAAAACTGCCATCATAACCTGGATCACTGATTACCAACCTTCTTCCACTTGTGTACTAAAACGATGTCTATAAATTGCACCCCTTATTTTTAAAACAGCTGTTTTTAAATGCTGACACTTTTGTTCAGTGCCTATCTTAATGCTAAATAGTAGAAATGAGGTAACAAGTTAGGAAAGAAAAATTACTACACAAAAAGTACAAACCACAGGTTTAATTTTACTATATTCATAACACAGTTAAATATTGTTACTGATGATTTTTCACACAACCCTGAACAGCCCAGCATGCACTCCCAGGAGTATGTGTACCACTGCTTGGGAACTGATGACCTGAAAGGAAGAAGACCAAGTGATTGATGAAATCTCTTAATATGAGCTCACTGGCTCTGACTGGTATAAGAAATCATTGCAGGATTTTAATCAGGCCTATTCTGATTAGATTAGTGCTTTGGAAATCTCCTGCATGGTGCCAAGAGGCCCCTCTTCCCGTTATCAACTGCTGATTACAAATTATTTACAGTTTAGTTGTATAAAACAATCACTTATTATGTTCAGAGATTCTGTGGGTCAAGAATTTAGGAAGGGCACAGCAAGGATGGTTTCTGTCTTCCTCACAACGTCTGAGGTTTCCGCTAGAAGATGCGAAGGTAGGGGGCTGCAATAACCTGAAAGTGTGTTCACTTAAATGTCTGTTGGTTCTTGCTGCCTATCAGCTGAATGCTGGAGGATCCCCACGTGGACCTCGCCGGGGGTCTTTTTGTTTGGATTAGTTAGGGCCTCCTCACAGCATGGCAGCTTGATTCCAGGGCAAGCATCCAGTGACAGAGAGCCAGGTAAAAGCCATATGACACTTCATGACCTCACCTTGGGTGTCACACAGTGTCACTTCTGCCACATTCTGTTCATTGAGGAAGTTACTAATCCCTGCCCAGGTTCAAGGACAATGACAAGGTTCTGGGAGGGCATGGGGGACTAGAAACGGTGTTGCAGCCATTTTTGAAGAGGATCTGCAGCCTCAAAGAGGGGCATAAATTCAATGAAATCATGAGTATCCTTCCGGAAGCAGCCAGCCGGAGAGCACTTCCCTGTCCTCTGCCCTCATTGTCCACCCTTCTCCCCTGACTCATCCCTTTCAGGCCTCCCCAGCCTCCTTCCCCTCAAACTTGAGGAACACACTTCTGTCTCAGGGCTCCTGCTGCATGCAATGCTTGTCCCTCCGGTGTCCCCCTGGCTTTCTCTCTCATGTCCTTCAGGCTCTGCTCAGATGTGACCTTCTCCAAGAGGCCTCCCTGGCTACCCTAAAATAACAGACCCCTCCCATCCATTGTTCATGCCTTCTCTGGCTTTCTTTTTCTTCATGGCAATTATTACCACCTGGCACAACTGTATTTGTTTATTAGCTGTCTCCTCCCACTAGAATGCAGGCTCCACGAGGCCAGGGATGGTTTTGTTCCCTGCTGTATCTCCACCACCCAGAACAGTGTGTGATACTCACTAGGTGGACAGTGTTGGTTGAATGAATGAATGATGGGCTTCTTTGGGTGTGAAAAATCATCAATCTACTCCCCAGGCCTGGGCTAGAATAATGGTTCTTTATTTTTTAATTTTTTATTGTTCTTTTTTTTTTGAGAGAAAGAGAGAGAAAAAGTGAGGGAGAAGAGCCCAGAGCAGTCTCCATAGTTGCACATCATTGGTTTTTCCATATAATTTCATTCCACAGGTGGGTGGGGCTGCACAGGGCAGGAACTGGGCTGGGGGCCTCCTGTATCAAAGGCACTTCCCCATGAGCCGGGGGCCTCCCACATGAGAAGCTCGCCCCAGGGAGAACTGAACCGATGGCACACCCCAGTTCAGCATATGGGTCCACATGGGCCCAGACTGGGACTCAATCCTCGGACCCCAGGGCTGCAAAGCAAGTGCTCAACCCGCTGAGCCATCCTGGCTTCCCCTAGAAAAGTGATTCTTAAAATGTGAGCCAGAGATCTTTGGAGGCCCCCAGTTCAGCCCTTTCTTGGGGAGGGGGTTGTCTACACAATCAAAACTATTTTTATAAGGGGATGCCGGATGGCTCAGTGGGTTAAGCACTTGCTTTGCAGCCCCTGGGTCCGGGAATCAAATCCCAGCCCCGGCCCATGTGGACCCATATGCTGAACTGGGGTGTGCCCCTGGTTTGGCTTTCATTAGGGTGAGCTTCCCACGTGGGAGGCCTTTGGCCAGTTCCTGCCCTGTGCAGCCTTGTACCCATCTGTGGAATGAAACTTTGTGGAAGGCTGATGGTGTACAGCTGTGGAGACTGCTCTGGGCCCTTCCCCTTCTCTCTGTCTCCCTCTGCCTCTGTCACATTAAAAATAAATCTTAAAAAAAAACTATTTTTATAACAATACTAAGGCATTATTTGCCATTTTTTATCCTTATTCTTCCATGAATGTACAGTGAAATTTTCCAAAGGTTGTATGACATGTGATCTTGTAGCTGATTAAGTGCAGAAGCAGATATAGGACTCCAGCTGTCTTCTATTAAGACAGACATTAAAAAGAGCTACAAAATTATAAAATAATGCTGTGCTTCTCACTACTGTGTGTGTGCGTGTCTGGTTTGGAAAATATAGTTATTTAAAATAAAAGTATGTTCTCTTTTTGTTAACGTGTAATGAGTTGTTGATTGGTATTTTAGTATATGTGCTGCCGAAGCGAGCACCTGTTGATTGGTATTTTAAATGAATTAGTAGATAAATATTTAAAAATTTTCCTACTTTTACTTTATAATAAACATTGGTGAATAGCCCACATTTAAAAAGTCCAGTGGGGTTACAGATAATTTTTAAGAATGAGAAGTGGGGGAAGCTGGGATGGTGTGAGTTAAGTGCTCACTTTGCAACCCCCGGGACCAAGGATCGAATCCTGACTCCGGCCCTTGCGGACCCATATACTGAACTGGGGAGTGCCCCCAGTTCAATTCTAACGGGTACCCTGGCCCAGTTCCTGCCCTGTGCAGCCCCGTGCCCACCTGTGGAATAAAACTATGTGGAAAAACCGATGATGTGCAACCATGGAGACTGTTCTGAGCTCTCCCTCTTCTCTCTGTCTCTGTTTCTGTATCTCTCTCTCTCTCTCTCTCTCTCTGTCAAAAACAGTAAATATAAATCTTAAAAAAAAAAAAAAGAATGAGAAGTGGTTCTGAGAGTACAATGTATGAGAAGGCAGAAAGTAGAGGCTACATTGTTCTCCATGCTATGGAATTGGGATTTGGGGGCTGACCACCAGCAGTTCCTGAGAGAGATTAGGGTTGGGAGGAGGCTGAAGGGCCTGGGCCCAGGGAAGAACTGGAGTGTGCTAAGAACCCATGTCACAGTGGCCCATGCACCCTTGGAAGGACAAGGTCAGGGCAACAGTCTCTGAGCTTAGAGATGACCAAAGTGTTCTAAGGACAGTTATATATAATATTGACTGTTGTTTTAATTGGCCCAAAAAGATTTAACTTGTTAGGAGGAATATGTTTTTTATTTTCATAAGTTGTATACAATAACAAAAGAATAAAGCAGCCAGATCCTTGAAATCAAAAGTGAAAAGCATAATACTGGTGCAAATTCACTTTAGTTGTTTTATTTATTTATTTTTTTAAGATTTAGTTCAGCAGTTGAGCACTTGCCTCACAATTGTGAGGTCCAGGTTTTGATTCCTGACCCTGGCCTGTGCAACCTCATGTGCAACTGGTAACCACCAGGATGGGTGGGCTTCGAAGGTTTTCACCTCCCATGCGGGAGGCCCCTGGTTCAGTTCCCGCCCCAGCACGGCACGACATCCACCTGTGTGGAACGAAACCATGTCACAACTAGTGTTGTGCAACTATGGAGACTGCTCTGGGACCTCCCCCTTCTCTCTCTCTCTCTCACCTTCTCTCAAACAATAAAATAAAAACAAATCTTAAAAAAAAAAAACCAGAAAACAAAAACAGGATGTCAGGATGGCTCAGCTGGTTGAACGCTCCCATTGCAGCTCAGGGGTCTGAGGATCGAGTCCCAGTCCCTGCCTAGCCCTTGCGGACCCATATGCTGAACTGGGGTGTGATTCCCACCCCAGTTCGGTTCCTTCCAGGGTGAGCTTCCCATGTGGGAGGCCCCCCTGGTTCTGCTCCCACCTGGGGCATGCCTCTCATTTAAGAGCTCCCCCCACACTCCCCTTATGGGGGGAAGCATGCCTCCCATGCAGGAGGCCTGGCCTGGTTTCTGCCCTGTGCTCCCTATGCCCACCTGTGAAGTGAAACTATGTCAAAAACTAATGACGCACAACTATGGAAACTGCTGAGAAGTGAAGAGGGGTTGCTGTTCTGCAAAAACTATGACAGTTTCCAGGGCGGCAGTATCCTCTGCCAGGATACTTTTTCCACCTTACACCCATCCTCATCACTCTCTTCCTCCTCTGCAACATTCATTTTTCTGTGATTCCCAATAGCTTCTATGATGTCTTCTGCATTAAGCATATGAGTTACTGGAATAGCTTCACCCACAGCAAGCCAGTTGTTGCATTTATCTGGAGACAAATTCATTTAGCAGTGCCAACTAACTCACAGATTTCATCAAACGCTCTGCTACTGGCAGCTGCACTATTGACTGGAAACCCCTCAAAGTCAACAAAGGAGGAGGAGGATACCACAGACCTCACAGCTGGCCACACTTTCTCCAACATTTCTGTAATGTTTCACTTCCCACAGAATCCCAAGCACAACTGACAGTGTAGATAGCATCTCTGAGATTATATTTTTCTGAAAGTCGAGAATTGTCCTATAAAACTGGTCATTTATTGTGTTAAGTAACACCTATGAAACATTTTTACATTCTATATCACTCCCAGATCCATTGGTTGGATCAGACTGTGACATTAGCTGGAAGGTAACATCTGAAAATGTTGCCATTAATGAGCTCTTACGCAGGAGAATGTGTGGAACAGTTATGCAGGAGCCACAGAACTTGACGCTTCTCTGGTTTTCCTTTCTTTCATAAATTTTCTTTAACACTGGGGACAAATGAATAATGAAACCACTTGCTAAAAATGTCTGCGTCAATCCAACTGTTACTCTGTGCATGATAATCAACAGGAAAGTTAGTTATGCCTTTAAAGTACCTTGGTTGAGCAAATTTGATAACCACACACAACTTTACCTTATGATTTCCTGATGCATTTGTACAAATGAGCACAATTATATACTGTTTATTTAGCTTGAACCCATGAACTACCTTCTTATTACCACCAGCCAAAGTAGAATTAGGCAGACACTTCCACAGGAATCCAGTCTCATCTGCATTCTGTGCTGGGGTCAAGCCATTTTCTGCAACCAATTCACTAACCTTGTCAGGAAATGAAGCTGCAGCCCCCAAATCAGCTGAGTTCTGCTCACCTGGCAAGGCCAGCTATGGATGCCATGAGGAACCTTGAATTGCATAAGCCAGCCACTTGAAAATGAACGCTGACCTTCAATGTTCATTTTCTCATAAAATTCTCTCTTTTTCTTGCAACATGGATGCAGAAACACAACACCCTCAGACCTTTTTTAGTGAAAACCATTCATACAGGATCTGGTCAAGTGCTTTCATATTCCATGTATTAAGTGTATGATGCTTCTCCACATTCTTGTCACTCTCTGACTTAAAACTCCTTCATCTTCTGTGAATGAGCCTTAATGTCATGGATCACTGAAGCACCAACATTAAATTCCTCCATAAGCACTTCACAACTTTTACCTTTCTCAAGCCTCTTGCATGTTTCTATTTTCTGCTTGAGGGTAAGCAGTATTCATCAGTGTTCAACTTTTTGACTTCTCTGGGCCACATTGGAAGTAGAAGAATTGACTTGGGCCATACATAATACACTAACAACAGCTGATGACCTAAAAAAAGGGTCGCCAAAAAAATCTCATGTTTTAAGAATTTGTGTTGGACTTCATCCAAAGCTGTCCTGAGCTGCAGGTTGGACATGCCTGCACTATGTGTTTATACTTACTTGTTTGGGCATACTTGGAGTTGGGTGAGGACACAAAATTTGAATAATAATAGATCCTGACAGGTATGTTGTGATGTGCGAAGCGTGGGCTTACCCACAGTGTGTGCTGTGTGTGGTGCACCAAGTTTAAACTTACATTTCCTCTAGAAATTGATTTTATTTTAATTTTTTTTATTTAAACTATTATTTCTTTGATATTTTTGCCAATTTTTGAGAGTGCCAGTTGTTTGTGTTCTGGTTAACGGGTAGTCTACTGTGTATAAAAACAGAATGTTGGGGAAGCCAAGATGGCTCAGTGGGTTGAGCGCTTGCTTTGTAGCCCCGGGGACCCAGGATCGAGTCCCGGCTCCAGACTGTGTGGACCTATGTGCTGAGCTGGGGTGTGCTTCCCGTGCGGGATGCCCCCAGTTCGGTTCTTGCCTCCCTGGTTTGGCCCCTGGCTCGGGGCAGGGGGCGTGCCTCCCATGCGGTACGCCCCCAACCCAGTTCCCACCCTGCATGGCCCCTGCCTATCTGTGTGGAATGAAACCATGTGGAAAACTAATGATGTACAACTATGGAGACTACTCTGGGCCCTCCCCCTTCTCTCTGTCTGTCTCTGTCTCTGTCTCTGCCTCTCTCTGTTAAAAACAATAAAATAAATCTTTAAAAACAAAATAAAACACAGATTGTTTCTCAATTTGGGTTTGTCTGATGTTTACTAATTAGATTGAGGTTATGCATTTTTTTGGCAAGAATGACACAGAAGTCAGTGAATCATATCAGGATGTCAACGTATCCTATTACTGATGAGGGTTTTGGAGGCTGGATCACAAGAGGAGGAACAGATACAGGGAAAAGATCTGGGGTTCCAGCTAGGGATGGGGCTGGAGTTCAGAGAATTCACACCAAAGACAGAGCTCTGGGAGTCCTGCGCACTTAGAGGTAGCTGAGGACTTCAGAGTCGGGGAGGTTGCCAGAGGAAAAGGTGTCAGGCTGAGAAGGGGAAGGGAGAGAGTGAAGGGAAAAGCAAGACTGGCTTTGCAGGACGTAAGTGGCCAGGCAGGTAGACTGGAACATGTTCTGTGAATTTAGCGTCCAGGGTTCAACCAGTGCTCAAGGTCAGTGCTTACCAGGCCCAGGCTGGGACTTGTGAAGGGCACTTTTTTCTCTGAGCAGTTAGTGGGAGCAGGTTTGAATGGGCACTCCTGTTCTAACTCCACAAGTGAGCAGTGGTATTACATGTTCAGAGCTTCTGGCTAGGCTGCAAGAGATGATGAAGCTGTGTGCAGGACAGCAGGCTACCCTGCACCCACACTTCTAGCTGCCAGAAGAGCAGGCGTGGGTGCCCCCAAGTGGTCTATTGGAGGCACTGCTGGTGGAAGGGAAGTGGAGAAGGGTGGGGGTTGCCTAGGCCGGGCTATATGGGTGTCCCGAAATTCACGTAAGAAGTAATTTTGATAGAAAACACAGGTTTATAATTAAAAACTGTAAATTCTCATTGCTCAACAATGAAAACGCGTTGTTCTTTCGTGTAGCACTCCATTTTTAATAACCCTGAGCTGTCAGCTGTCACGCTGTCTTTTTTTCCCCATTGGCAACACTTTACCGCACAAATGATGCAAAATTAAAATCTTGTGTGAATTTTGGGACACCCTTGCAATAGGTTAGAGGTCAGGAATTGTCCTTGTTCCTTAGACTCAAGCAACCCCAGGGATCCTCATTTTTTAAAGCTAGCTACTTTATTGAGTTAGAATTTACATACAATAAAATGCACAGATCTAAAGTTCAGTTTGATAACTATCACCCAAAACAAGATCTAGAATATTTCCATCACACCAGACATTTCTTTTCTGTCTGGACGTCCCTCTGCAACCAGCAACTACTATTCTGATTTCTATCCCATGAACTTTCCTGTTCTTAAACTTCACATAAGTGGAGTCATATAGTATGTATTTCTTGATCTGGCTTCTTTGGTCCAAGATAATGCATTTTACATTGATCCTATTGCACATTCATTTTTATTGTCAAGTCACATTACAGTGTATGATGGCTGTTTCCAGTTTTTAGCTACTGTGAATAAAGCTGAAATTAATTGGCAAGTCTTTTGTGAACATGTTTTTATTTCTCTTGGGTTATACCTAGAAGTAGAATTGCTAGTCAAAAAGTAACTCTATGTTTAACTTTTTGAGGAACTGCCAGAGTGTTTTCTAAAGTGGCTGCACCATTTACATTCCTACCAGCAGCATATGAAGGTTCCAATTTCTTCACATTCCTGTCAGTACTTATTATTATTTGCCTTTTTTATTACAGCCATCCGAGGGGATGTGAAGTGACATCTCATTGTAGTTTTGATTTGCATCTCTCTGATGACTAATGATGTTGAGCGTGTTTTCATGTGCTTATTAGCCATCTGCATGTCTTTGGAAAAATTCCTATTCCGATCTTTTGCCCATTTTAAAAGTGGGTTGTCTTTTCATTATTGTGTTGTAAGAATTCTTCATATCTCCTAGATGTAAATCTCTGATCAGATACATGATTTGCAAAAATGGTCTCCCATTCTGTGGGTTGCCTCGGCGGGGGTGGGGGTGGGTTCCTGTCTAGTTGGGGAGAGAAGACACACACAGGGAGTAGGGTGGTGGGGAAGAGGGGTGCAGGGTGGAGGTACTGCACAGGGAGGTCTGGAGTGAACTGTGAGCTTCAGGGTTGCTCACCCGGGTACTGAGCGCATTGGACAAGCTGCTCTTACATTGCCGTGGCTCCCTAGCAAAGGATGTATGTCACTGTATGTTCAGTACTGTGTATCAAGTGTGCACACTAAGTGTCAGGGACTTGCCATCCCACAAGACCTAGAACATGGAGTGGGCTAGGAGTAGCAGGACGCTCTTTCTTAAGAAAGGAGACTCTATATTGCAAATTTCCATAGTACTAACAGGTTACCTTGGAGACAGCATGATGTGTCATGAGAACCAGACAAGACTTGGGTTTAGATCTTGGCTGCAGTAGATGCTACTACATAGTACCCTTCCCATGCCCCCTTAGACATTCCTGAGGGCTTCCTACTGTAAGCCCCTGGCCTTTTTCTGCCTGAGAGCGTTCTCTGCTCAGAAGGCACACAGAGAAGTCTGGAAGTGACAGGAGCAGCCCTCCACCCTTAGTTTCCTCATTCCTTTGGTGTGACAACTGTGTTGTATTCTGTGCTGTGTCCCAGAGGTCCCCAGTAAGATCAAGTCCCCATTGTCCCCAGTTGTACCTGCTCATTATTGCACCTTGAATTGGTTTCCTTTTCATTTCTTTGTTTCAACTTCCTCCACTCCTCTACTAGTGCTTCCTGTGATCATCTCTCAAACACAGTATTTGTTCTCACGTCCTTATCTCAGTGTCTTCTTCCAGGGAAACCCAACCTGAAGGTACTGGTTCTTCCATTTCTAAGATACATCCATTCTATTTCCTTGGGCAGATCACTTTACCTCTCTGAGCCTCACTTTCCTCACCTACAAACTGGGGATAAAAGCACTTATTCATAGGATAGTAGCATCTCACTCAGGCATATTAAGGGTTCAATAAATGTTAACCTTCTTTTCTTTTCAGTTATTTATTGGCCTGTAACATAAATATTCTCCCAGAGACCCTTGGGTGGACATGCGTTATTCAGCCATGGCAAGGCAGAAAAAGACAAGCAGCCTGGAGTGGCCCTGTGGGTGACTATTGCTCCCAGTTAGTTGCTCCCTCCCTGCAGTAGGAGTAAACATCCCACTGCCTTGCATCCTTAGAGCATGTGGTCCCTAACCTTTTTGGCACCAGGGACTGGTTTCATAGAAGACAATTTTTCCATGGATGGGGGAATGGTTTTGGGGTGATTCAAGTGCATTACATTGATAGTGCACTTTATTTCTATTTTTTTAAAGATTTATTTTTATTGTTTTTGACAGAGAGAGAGAGTGAGAGATACAAAAGAAGAGACAGAAGGTGGGAGGGCCCAGAACAGTCTCCATAGTTGCACATCATTGGTTTTTCCACATAGTTTCATTCCACAGATGGGCGGGGCTGCACAGGGCAGGAACTGGGCCGGGGTCTCACCCCGGGGAGAACTGAACTGAGGGCACTCCCCAGTTCAGCACATGGGTCCACATGGGCTGGGGCTGGGATTCGATCTTCAGTCCCCGGGGCTGCAAAGTGAGCGCTTAATCCACTGAGCCATCCCAGCTTCCCGTATTTCTATTATTATTAATTGTAATATGTAAAGAAACAATTATACAACTCACTATAATGCACAATCAGTGGGGGCCCTGAGTCTGTTTTCCTGCAACTAGACGGTCCCATCTGGGGGTGCTGGGAGACAGTGACCCCAACATATGTTGCCGCTGCTGATCTGACAGGCGGCGGAGCTCGGGCAGTGCTGCTGAGTGGCGGGGGGCAGCTGTAACTACAGATGAAGCTTCCCTCACCTGCCACTGACCACCTGCTGTGCGGCCCGGTCCCTACCAGGCCGTGGACCACTACCAGCCCACGGCGCAGGGATTGGGGCCCCCGCTCCAGAGGGAGCCTCTCTCCCTGTGAGAAGACATGCCTCGGTGCCTGGCGTGAGAGCTGCTGTGACGGTCACTGGACATGTGCTATTGCAGGAGCTGGCTCAGGCTCTCACTCCAGGAGATACACAGGTCCCCAGGGGCTGGCACCCGACACGAACTAGCACCAGGCACTGTCCCAGGTGCTGCCTATGTCTACACTTCCTCCTCATGGGAACACGAAGACGTAGGTCTTAATATCGTCACTCTTGTACATATAAGGAAAATGAAGGTTCATAAGGAGGAGAACTTGCTCAAAGTTACACAGCTGGGAAAGGTCAGGCAGTCTGCTTTCTGGAGCCATACTCTTAACCACAGCACTCTGCTGCTTCTCCCAGCAGGTGATCAGTAATGCTTGTTGAATAAAAGTGTGTTGAGATAATTGTCACTACTGAAGCATCGGTCCCTTCTGTGCACCCAAACTCCGAAAGTGAAATCCACTGGGACACAAATGGGCTTCTGACTTTGGACCTGGCACATTTCATGGCTCAGTGGTTAGCCAAATAGGAGGCCCTTCTGGTTCTCCTGCTTGGGAAAATGTCATCTGCGGTCCCTCAGACGGGAACACAAATGTTTCTCCTGTAGGGCGTGCCCGAACCACAAGGTAGCTCCTGCAAATTCCATGTGGGTCCCAGGAATCTCCCCCATGGACGTCAGTGTGGACCTCAGACTCCGCTGCTTACGGCTCAAGTGAACTCTTCTCTTTTCCTTGAGGCCCACGTGGACTCCTGACGTGTCCACTGCAGGAGCCATGTTTGATAGCCCCAGGTTCTCATTCATCACCTCATCAGTCCTCCCCACAGCTCTGTAAATCGGCTACAGCTTGCACTTTAGCAGGGACAGAAGCTGTGAGCATGCAGGTGACCAGGGACAATCAACAGCGGAACCCTATTGTCCTGCCCATAGGCCGTGACTCTTGCCCCCTGATTGCCCGGTGGCTAGATCATGCTTTCTGCTCAGTCTTCCATGGCCCCTGAGGCTCCCTCCACTCTCTGCCCTCTCCCTCAGTTCTTGTTTGCCTTTCTTAACTCCTGCCCCTTTTCCATGCCAGCTGTGGGAGCGAGGCCCCACTTCCAGCAGGCTAGAGCCAGACAATGGGCCCTTATTCTGGGCAAAGAATTCCTGCAGTGTCTCCCACCCACTGAGGCCCCCTTCCAGGCCCAGGATGGTGTGGGCAGAGGGCACTGTGGAGGGCAGGAACCATTGGCTGGCAGGACAGAGGGTGGTCCTGGCTAGAGAATCCCGCAGGAGGTTTACACTGTAAACACCACTCACAATGAAAGCCTGTCTTTCACTCCCAGCCCCATCTCCTCAAGTGGGTATTTCTCAAGCATCATTAGTTCTGGGTGTCTGAACATTTACCCCGGTCTCTGTTCTTTTTTAGGTGTTCATCTCTGCATGTCAGTCTCTCTCACTTCTTTGTGTCTCGTTCTCTTTCTAAACCTCCCTCTTTCTATTCCTTTGTGTAGCTTGCCCGCCCCTGTCTTATGTCGTTCCCATCTGAGCATGTTCTCTCTCCACTCTCTTTCCATGTCTTTTTTTCTCTCTCCAGATCTTGATCTCTCCATGTTTCTGTGTCTTTCTTTCCATGTTTCTATGCCTGTATATGCGTGGCGCTGCTCTCGTGTCTTTCTGTGTCTATCGTTCCATGCATCTGTGTATTTACGTCTCTCTGCATCTCGTCTCATCTCTGATCTTCCGTCCTCCACCCCCTCTCTGTCACTTCAGGACGGTGGATTGAAGGACCTGCATCCATCACCATGCTTCCCTGCTCACAAAGCTCTTTCTCACTCCTTTCTGGTAAATCTCAGAAGCCGTTGGGACCGGCCTGGGAGCTTATTCTCCCCAGTTTACAGATTTGGAAGCCGAGGCTCTGGCTGCGGGTATGGGCTCCTTTCCTGATGTCCTCGCTGTCCTCTTGTCCCCGCGGTGTCTCCGGTCACCTAAGCGGGCCCAGAACTTAGCACCTAGGACAGCTCCTGCAAGGTGCGGGGGCGGCCTGGCCGTCCTTCTCGCGAGAGCCTGAAGAGCGGCCCTAGAGGGGGCACGGGAATCTCGCGAGAGCGGCTGCTGTGGGCCGGGGAGGCGCGGGCGCTGAGAACCCGCTGGAGGCGCGCTCCCCGCCCCCAGCCCCTGAACTGCGCGAGGCTCGCGGCCGGCTCCGCGCGGCACAGCGGGTGCAGCGCAGCCCAGCGCCGCAGCCTCTCCGCAGCTGCGCGACAGCACACGGTGAGTCCTGGGACTAAAATCTCCAGAAGGGCTTTGCAGAGAAGCTGGGCGCAGGGCGAGAGGAGGGGTCCAGCCCCTCGCTAGCTTTGCGCCCGCTATGCTTCACCTTTGGAATCAAGGGTCAGGCCGAGCTGCTGGAGAGGTGGCGAATGGAGGTGACCTTCCCTGTTTGGAGCGGGGGCAGAGCGCCCCGGTGCCCCCATGTCCCCCAACACCCATCATCCCCATCCCCAGCTCCCTCCGAGGGAATCCGTGTCTTGGGTGACGTCAGACCCCTGGATTCTGGAACCCAGCTGGGCCTTGGGCCCTCCATCCCCACCAGCCCCACCTGGCGTTCCCTGGAAATCGGCCTCCTCTTCCGAGGGATGGCGCCCGCGCCCGGGGGTGGGGGCGATTGGAGGCTGGGTAACGGTGGCTTCCTTTGGGTCGCACCTTACAAGAGGTGCCTGTGGGTGGATCCAGGTTGTAGCCATCTCAGGGTTTTGGGGGATGGGTGCACTGGCTTGAGCCTGGGGTCCACCAAGGCTTTGGGGTGGTGTGATGGGGGCGCCGGATATAGCTCATTCCAACGCCGGCAGGAATCGGTCACGAGGGAGGTGAGATGTTTGGGAACCCGTCCCTACCTTCTGGTGCTCCTGGGCTGGGCGTTGAGGGAACCGAGTAGATTGAGAATTCATCACCTGAGACGGTTCCCATCGGTAATTCCTCAGCGCCAGGATGGGGAGTTCAGGGAGGGCCAGGCTGACTTTCCCACGGATACAAGGAGCCCAAGGAGAAAGGGAGCCAAGAGCCAGTGAATGACTTTCTGGAGGGGGTGAAATTTGGATGGGAGAGAGGGCATTTCTGGGGGAACAGTATGGGCAAAGACAGAGAGGTGGGGATTAAGCACAGCTTTGGGGGCACCTGGCCTGAGTCCAGAGTGAGCAGAGTGAGGGGGTCTGGAGAATTTCGCAGCCTGTGCCTGACCGGTTCTGTCTCCCAGGAGCAGGGCTCTGAAAGAGGGAGGTGGTTCTTGCAGGGGCCTGACTGGCGGAAAGATTTTGTTTGGGGCTACACAAGTCTTGCTAGTTGAAATTTGATCCGGGTTTGGTAAGCCTGAAGGGCAAAGTCCCCAGAGTTCAGAGAGGACTGTCTTTGGTGAATGTACCACAGAAAGACGGTCTTAGGTCTACCAAACCAATGGCGTCCTGGGAGGGGAGCTCTGGATTGGGCCTTGGGTTCTGTTGCTGTTTTCTGTCATCTGAACTGGCTGGCTGGCCACCTCTGAAGAAGTTC
>PVKE010015784.1:0-32918 GCA_004027555.1 Craseonycteris thonglongyai
CTTTTTCCTTTCCAGCTGGCATCAGGCTTAGTGATGAATCACTTGCCTCTTTATATTTTCACTCTTCTTATTCTGTTGGAGATTACTATGATTGATGGCTGCATGCAACCAGTAAAAGCAGAAAATAACTGCTCTAGAGTAAAACAACAGGAAGAAGGCAACGCTATACTTTTGTCTTGGAATTATAGTTAAACTAGTCAGGCACTATGCTTGCCTAGGAGTGAGAATTTAGTTTTCTATTTTGTCCCTCAGGTATTATCTTCACTTACAGTGGCCAGATCATGCTGTAGATTAAAAAAAAAAAAAAGTTTCTACTGAAAAAGCAAATAATTTTAAGGTAGACTCCATTTTGAAAGGGTCTTTTAAATGACAAAAAAATACATTATTATCTTCTATGTCCATTTTCTGTATATTTGAATAGCTCTGCATACTTATTTTTAGTATTTATCATAATTTCAATTAATCTTCTACCTACTAGTTATCTACAGTCTTCCATGCTAAATGAAGCTCTGAGAGAGTAGGGACAAATCTGTTTTGTTCACTTACTCCAATGGTCCCCCAACCTTTTGGGCACCAGGGGCTGGTGTTGTAGAAGACAATTTTTCCACACATGGTGGGGGTGGGAGCCTGGGGGAGATGATTTCAGGATGATTCAAGCACCAGATGCAGCTTAAGTGTCACGCACCACTCACAAAGTCTTGATACGAGTCTGCAAGCAACGGATTTAAGATGGTCTCTGTGTAGTCAAAACTCTCTGCTAATATTAATCTGTATTTGCAGCCGCTTCCCAGTGATAACATCACCGCCTCAGCTCCACCTCAGATCATCAGGCATTAGATTCTAATAAGGAGCCACAACCTAGATCCCTCACATGTGCTGTTCACAAGAGAGTCTGAACTAGGAGAATCTAATGCCTCTGTTGATCTGACAGGAGGCGGAGCTCAGGCGGTAATGCTAGTGATGGGGAACAGCTGTAAATACAGATGAAGCTTCACTCACCTGCCACTTACCTTCTGCTATGTGGCCCAGTGTGGAACAGGCCATAAACTGGTACTGTTCTGTGCACTGGGGATTGGGACCCCCTGACTCACCCTCATCACCTAGCACACATGAGGTGCTCAATAAATATTTCAATCCTTTGAATGATGGTACACTTGATGTTGGCCCCGAGGTCTTCTAAAATATCCTCATTTTTTAAATCCTTTTGTTGTTGTTGTTGCTGTTCTGCTTGGATGTTTCCTGCTACCTTGTCTTCCAAATCACTGACTCAATCCTCTGCTTCTTCTAGTCTGCTAGTAATTCCTTCTAGTGCTTTCTCCATTTCAGTTATTGTATTCTTCACTTCTGACTGGTTCTTTTTTATGGTTTCTATGTCCTTTTTTATGCTTGTTTAGCTCTTCACTGATGTTCTCACTGGGTTTCTTGACCACCCTTATCACCGGTGTTTTGAACTCTGTCTCTGGTAGTTTGCTTGCCTCCATTTTGTTTAGTTCTTTTTCTAGATTGCCAGTTGCCTGAGAGTGTTGGTTGCTTGAAAGTGCCAGTTAACAAGAGGGTTTACTGTGTGTGTGTATTTCCATTTGACAGGGGGAACTGATATTACCTCTTTAGCTCTATCTAACTTCACACTTAGGACCAATATCTGGAAATGCTGAGTACAACACACGCTACTCTGTTTTCCCTCATCCTCCCTCTCATCCCCTGTCTGAGAATCCCAGAATCTATCTCAGTCTGATGTGATATATAAATGATATGCTCAACTCTGGTTTCTCACCATCCACATCAGAGGGGGAGAGGTGAGGAGACACTTGGGGAGAACAGAAGAGGAAAGACAGGGTGAGATTCTAGATCTGACACTGAAATAAGTCTTGCAAATAAGTCTTGTGACTATTGGTATAGGTGTGGCTCACATTTTCACCTCCAGGCACTTACTCAAGAGAAATGAACAGGAAATGCACCTCCAGAGTTCCTTTCTCTTTCATTCTAGGTTGACTTTGGAGTCTTAAGAACTTTGAGGGCTTTTATTGAAAGCTCAATAGTATGTTTCCTTACATTTAGGTGTCTGAACTGCAAAACAATGGGCTGGATGCTGGAGGGCAGCACAGCTTGAGGGAAAATCAGCCTTGGCTTCAGGCTACTGTGAGTTCCAGAACGGATTTGCTTAATGGGATGGAAATCCTGCCATAGAATCCTCTACCCTCTGCAGATCTATAGTGTCTACAGATCTTAGCCCACTCAAATTTGATGTATCCTAGAAAAGTCCTCTTTCTTTATATTCTCTTCTCTTCTCCCATCTAGAGTTGTAACATCTAATTAAAACTCTACCTTTATTCTGGGAGAGATGGACTATGAAAGCCTGTGTTAAGATTTAAAAAGCTAAGAAATTCCAATTGTCTCCTTCATCTCTTCTGTAGATGCTCCATGGTCTTCTGTGTTTACCCTTTTAATAGAGTCAAGACTGAGCTGGTCCTAATTATTTACACCTTAGTGTAACTGAGTTGCATAGATAAGCTCAGGCTTGCTGAGACAGTGACCAGTTTCCTGCCAAGGGACTCAGGTGCTGAAGGAATGTGTGTAACTGAAGTGCCAGGCTACAGTTTTAACAGTGCTGCCTCTAATTCTTTATAATTTTTCAGATACCATAATTAATAGAAGGAAAAAATAGACTTGTGAGCTACCCTGGAAACTTCACCACCATGCACAACATGTTGTGGAAGCTCCCATCAATTCCTGCTTTGCTATTTCTTTTCTTTAAAAAAAAAAAATTACAAATGTATATTGCATTCTTTCAAATGCTTTCTCTGAGTCTCTTGACATAACCATGTATTTGTTTTTCTTCTGGTTGTTGACATAGGAAATAATGTTAATGAATTTTTGAATGTTAAATCAACCTTGCATTTCTGGAATAAACTCCACTTAATCATTATGTGTTATCCTTTTATTTGACTGTATTTGACTTGCTATTATTTTGCTGATGTTTGCATCTATGTTCATGGAGGATACTTGTCTGTGATTTCTTTTCTGTTCGTTTTTGTGTAGTTTTGATAACAGAGTAATGTTGCCCTCATTTTGAACAGCTGGGAAGTATTCACTCCTTTTCAATTTTCTGGAAGAGTTTGTGTAGAATAGTAATTCTTCCTTGAATGATTGTGAAAATTCAACAGTGAAGTTATTTGTGCCTGAAGTTTTCTTTATGGGAAGATTTGTAACTACAAACTCAACTTACTGGTATTTAATAGATATAAAAAGACTATTTAAGACAGTTAAGCTTATTTTTGAGTGAACTCTGTTTGTATCTTCTTATTTGTCTACTTTATATAAGTTGTTGAATTTACTGGCATAAATTTGTCCATATATTCTCTTATTATCTTTTTAATAACTTTAGAATGGGTAGTGATTGCATTTTTCTCATTCCTAATGTTGATATTTTATGTTATCTTGCCTTTTCCCTCTTGTACATCTGACTAGAGACCTGGCAATTTTAATCAACTCAAAAAACCTGCTCTTGAATTTACTGATTTTCTCTATTGTTTTGTTACCAATTTTATTGTTTTTCACACTAGTTGTTATTTCCTTTCTTCTTCTTACTCTATGTTTAACTTGCTCTTCATTTCTAGATTTTTTTGAAATTGGAAGCTGAGGTCACTGATTTGAAATCCTTTCCCTTTTTCTATAGGCATTTAGTTACTATAAATTTCTTCTAAATACTGCTTTAGAGACAGACCACACATTTTTATATGCTGTGTTTTCATTTTAATCAGTTCGAAAATTATAATTTCCCTTTGAATTCTTTTTCTGACCCACGAGTTATTTATAAGTGTGTTTAGTTTTCACATATTTGAAAATATTTCCAGAGATCTTTCTGTTATTAATTTATAATTTTACTGCTATTGTGGTCAGAAAAGATACTTGTATGATTTGAATTCTATTGAATTTATTGGCATATTTATTATAACCTTGAATATGATTTGTCATGGTAAAAATGTGTGCATGTGATAAGAATATGTCTTCTATGGTTGGGCATAATATTCTATAAATGTCAATTATGCCAAGTTGATTAATAATCTTGTTCAAGTTTTCTATATCCTTACTGATCTTTCCTCTACTTGTTCCATCAAGTATTGAAAGAAGAATATTGAAATCTCCAACTACTATTATGGCTTTCTCTGTTTCTCTTGTGATTCTGTCAATTTTTGTTCTATGTAGTTTGAAGTTCTTTTATTATGTTTATAAATGTCTACCTTTATTATATGTCCTCTTGATGAACTGAGCTATTTATCATTATGAAATGACTTTCTTTATACCAGCTAGCATTCTTTTTTTGGAAATCTATTTTGGTATTGATATAGCTACTCCAGCTTCTTTTTTATTAGTAGCATGGTATATCTTTTCTCATTTGTGTCTTTGTATTTGAAAGGCATCTTTTCATAGGTAGCATCTAGTTGTGTATTATTTATTTATCCAATTAAATGATCTCTGTCTATTAATTGGGGTGTTTAGATCACTTACACATTTTGTTTCTTAATATAGTTTAGTTTAAATCTTTCATCTTGTTTCTTGCTTTCTATTAATATCTATCCCACCAATTCTTTATTTCCTTTTGGAACATTTTCTGCCTTCTTTAAGATTAACTGAATGCTTTTTGTGATTAAATTTTGTTTCATTTGTTGCCTTATTAGCTATAAATCTTCATGATGCCTTTTTGTGCATGATTTAGGGTTTATAGTATATGTCTTTAGTTCATTACACTCTGCCTTGAGATGATACATCATTTCATTAGTAGTATAAGAACTTTATAATATACTTCCATTTCTTCTGTTTCAGTCTTTGACCTAACATTGATTACAATTTCTTTTGACATAGTATGTTATAAATCCCATAATATAAGGGTTTTAGCTCTTGTTTAAATAATCAGTACCTTTTACAGAGTTGTACACAATTTAAAATAATATATATATATATATATATATATTTTTTTTTTTTTTTTTTTACCCGTGTAGCTATAGTTCTGATGCTCTTCATTCTTTGATGTAGATCAGATTTCCTTCTGATAGCATTTTGTTCTGCCTGAAGGTCTTACTTTAACATATCTTTCAATGCCGGTGAGCTTGTGATGAATTCGTTTGTCCTTTGTATAATATGTTTGAATGAGTCTTTGTTGTGCCTTTGTTCCTGAAATATATTTTTCATGTTGAGTTTTTTTTCTTTTAGCATAATAAAGATATTGCTCCACCATCTCCTCACTTGCATTGTTACTGATGAGAGATCTGCCGTTAATCCTTATCTTTGTCCTCTTCCACAGTGTGACATTTTTTCTCTGCTTTTAAGTGTTTCTCTTTCTCACTGATTGTGAGCCCTTTAATTTCGATATGCCTTGATGTCATTTCTTTCATGCATATCCTACCTTGAGCTTATTGAGCTATTCAATCTGTGGAATAAAAGTTTTCATCAAATTTTAGGCATTATTTCCTCAAAAAAATTTCAGTTCCAGTTCCAGCCTTCCTATCCTCTTCCTCTGTGACTCCAATTACATGTATATTTGGCTGCTAAAAATTACACCACAGCTCACTGATATTAATACATTCTTCATTTTTTGCTTGTTTCCCTTTGCTCTATGTATTTCTTGTTTGAGGTATTTCTTCTCTGTTGCCGTGTCTTCAGTATACTAATCTTCTTTCTGCCATTTAGTCCCTCTACTGTCTTTTTTAATCACTAGAAATTTGATTAGTGTCTTTAATACTTTCTATGTCTCTATGTAACTTTTTGAATACATGAAATACAATTATAACTTTTAGGGTTCCAGTTTGATAATTTTAACATGTCAGTTCTGGGCTGGTTTTCCTCAGTTGATGTATTTCCTTTTATGCGTCCTATTTTTCTGCTTCTGTGCATGCCTGGTAATTTTTGATCGGATGTCAGGCATTGTGAATTTTACCTTTTTGGGCACTGTGTATGTTTCCTTTTTTTTTTTTTTAAAGATTCTTGAACTCTGTTCTGTAATGTAATATTGTTTTTTGAGAAATTGATTCTTCAAGGCATTGTTTTTAAGATTTGTTAGGGATCAGAGTAGTGCTCATTCACAGGCTAATCATTTTCTAATAGTAATGTCCAAAACAATAACAACAAACTTACATGTACTCTACCAATCTCCCCCAACTCCTGGGGTATTTTTAGTTTGGTTGGAGGGAGCAGGCACTATGGTCCACCTCATGTGAGCACTGGGCATTGTTACCCTTAATTATTTGGGTGGTTCTTCCCAAAGTCTCATGTAGTTTGTTCAGTGCATGCACTGGCAAGCATACTGGTGAGGACTAGAAGAGGATGTCTTATAGAACTTTGGCTATTAGGATATTCATTCTATTTGTAGCTCTCCCCTTTGTGGTACTCTTTCCTGAGGAATATAGATATTTCAATCTCCCCAGACTTTTGGCTCCATCTTCTAAACTCAGGGAGTCCGCTGATCTCCACATGGGTTCTCCCTCCCTGCACGACAGCCTGGAAACTCTCTCAAGGCAATCATAGGGCTCTCATTTATTTCCCATTGCTCAGGGATCACTGTCCTTCGTTATCTGATGTCATGACTTTGCAAACCATTGTTATATATACTTTTTTCAGTTTGCTCTTGTTGTTTCAAGTAGGAGGATAAATCTTGTTCCTTTCATTCCATCGTGGGTGGAAACAAAAGGCTATATGACTTTTTGTAAAGGGGAAATATATTCAGTTTCAAACAACCGACTCAGAACCAAATTTTGAAACATCAACTTTTTTTTTTAAGTCAAGCATTGATTATACATAAGCTCACACATTCAGAATCAGAAAATAATTAAAGACAACTTTCACTGTATTGTGCAATAAGAATTGTTCATAATGAGACCTTATGGTACTTAAACTGAAATATCTTTTGAGACACAAAAATGTTAGATTATTTTGGCAGAGCTTTATGGTTCCAAAATATATGAATATATATAGTAACTCTCACTTGAAAAGAATACTTGTATCATTTTTTCTATTATTTAGAATAAATTTTAGGGACTGACTGTCCAAAAGGTCTTAAGTCATTTTACACTCTTTTCTTACAAGTTTATTTTCTCTCTAGACTCTGAATCTCCTGTGTAGTTTTTATTACTATTGATAAAGCAAATATAGTTTTGAGCTTCAGATTTTCATTTTATTGCCCTTTTTTATTCTTAAAACTTTTTTTTCTAGAGTATATTTTCAATGCACTATTTCTCCCTAAGTGTTTTTTTATTAAATATTAATAAATCATATGCTGCAATGTTAATATCAAAATGCAAAGAGGTAGTTTGTGTTTGAAAACTATAAGGTAGTTCATTAAATAATATTCATTTTAAATGGTTTTACATATGTACATATATATATATATATATATATATATATATATATATAAAGGGTCACTGCGTTGCTAAGCAACAATGACTGCATAGCAATAGATATATAAAATCCTGGCGGGCATTAGTTTTTGCCTGTGTTTTAGCTTTTGAAGCAAGATAAAATTTCTCCTCCTTTAGAAAACCAGCTTATAGCAACAATATAAATAAGTCAAGGAGAGAAGCAAGCAATTGGTAATAATAATATCAAAACAACCAAATTTAACATGCACACATAAAACAAATATTTAGGTAGCTTTTACATAAGACAATGATGAGAAGTCCATAGCCACTTTGTGCAAAGATATCATCCTTGATTGAATTTTAAGGTCAATACTTAGAGAACTGTCTTCATGTTGTCATTCCTCAAAGATGCCCAAAGATTAATGCTCAGCAATCAACAGCAACGACAACTTTCTCACTGATAATCTTTTTTTTTTTTTTGAAAATTAATCTAAATTTAAAAAAATGTTGATTGCCCCTCTATGGAATGCTATTAGGCTATATTGATATTAGATGAAAAGAAACTGATCATCTTAACATTTTAATTATTTTAGAAATTAGTCATTAGGTAAAAATGGTCACTACTTTTTGACATTTGTGCTTTCATTGAATACCAGGGTTGTTACCTAATCATCTCTAACCTAATTGTACATCATAAGATTTTACATCTAAGTTCTGGAATTTCTGCCCTGGCAAACAGTATTAACACCAGTCTAAACTATTCAGATGTTTGAGGATTTGTAGACTTTTGTCATATTTTCCTTAAATGTTCTTTTAATTGCTTTATTTCGATGTATATTTTAATGACATATTTATTAGATATAAAAATATTCATAAAGGGCTATTGCTCAATCATTTCATATGAGACAGATAATATTGTTTATATTTTTCAGGTTAGAAATTTGGTGTTTAGCTGGTTGTGCAAATTGGTTATGCTCTCCAATAAGTCAGTGGTGAAATCTAGGGCTAACTGAAGAAAGCATCAATAAAAAAAACTGTACTCAAGCTATTAAAATTACCATACATTTATATAATGTTTGCCATTTTGGGGTTTGAGAAATGCAGGCTTATTACAATCTGAAATTATGTGTTTGAACTCAGGCTTCTAGTAAGGGATTTAAGATGAAGCAATATATTGCATAACTAATATGTGAGTCTGGGCAACTCACTATTTCTTGACATTTGTTGCACGTATTTTCAACAACATTTCTCACTTTGTTCTGCTTGTTGCTTGTTCATACATCATTGATGCATAACAAAGCATTGGTGCCACTAGCTTAGGACTCTGTAGGGTCATGTTACAATCATATCACTGTCACTGCCGGTGAGAACTTGCAAATAAATGCTCAGAACACAAGAAATTAAAGTGTAAAGCAGTAGTATCACCATAAACCTCAGTTATAACTAGAAACTCATTGACTGAAATTACAAATCAGAAGCAGCATGAAATGAAGATGTGCTTTAATTTTGTAAAAGCATCAATTTACCTAGCTATATTTTTACCAATTTTTCCAATCTATATAAGTTATATACACTTCAAATTTTTTTGAATACTATGATTTTTGAAAATATATTAGATTTATTAGGGTGACATTGGTTAGTAAAATTATATAGGTTTCAAGTACACATTTCTATAAAATTCGTGCATCATCTATATATTGCATTGTGTGTTCACCATCCAAGTTTTTAAGATTTGATACTTTTTTGGGTACATATTTGTTATAAATGAGAGTTATGTTATCTAGTTAATTAAAAAATCATATTCACCATTAGTGTGAACTGGAGCTGAAGTATACCAACTTGAAATCTGGCTCCAGGAAGTAAGAATTCTAAATAGTAGCAAATATTTTGCTACAAAAGAGGTGAAGAAAAGGAAAGGAGGTGGAGAAAGAAAATATGGTGGTTTGATGGTAGATGCCTAATAGCATGTCTGGGAAAGAGATGCTTCATAAACGCTGGTGAATTTAACTAAATGAATAAATGAATGAATGAGAAAATGAACAAATTCTTGCCTAAAGGACAATCTTTTTTCTTTTTGCCATTTTTTAACCTAGAAAATCTTTTGAGACATTCAAAGAAAATTAACGTGGGTGCCCTTCTTTCTTTTTTCCCCAAAATTGCCTACTCCCTGTCTCCCCCTTAACTCCTGTCTATAACCCAAATTCCCAATTTCCAAGTAGTAAACTTGATGTTAATTAGGAATATACCCTGTAACTGGCATTAGCATTTTTTCAGGGAGTATATTTCAATCTCTGACAAAAGTATAGTCAGTGTAATAAAATTCAGTTTAAAAAAATCATATAGAAGGTGGGAAATTATTTGGGGACAAGAAGTAGAGACTGAAGACACTTATCCAGCAGTAGCTCCCTTAACAATCTTCAAATTTGCGATTTCTTTCCTTGCTCCATTCTATGCCTACTCTCTTAAGTCCCTCTCCATCCCCATTGACTGTTTTTAAGCTCTTATGTCAGGCCAGTGGTCCATCAAAACAACAGAAAACCTATGCAGGCAGTGGTGGCTTTCTGCATGACATTTCCACCATTCAATTATAAGACCATACAGTAAATCAGATGTCTGAACTAAACCTAATAAATTACAGAAGGGCACTCACAAGATGTATGAACAATGTAAGAAATGTTCCATGGCTTAATGATTTGATTTGATTCAGTTCTCAAAGAACTACAAAGGGGTACTATTTAGAGCACTGTCAGCAACTCCACACAGATGCAAGCCATCATTTCTCATTCTCCAGGAGGTTATAGTCTGTTTGATGAGACATGTGTAAGTTAGCACGATTTTTGAATATTCAGAGTTCAGAAAAACTTCTTGATCAAAACTCTAGCAAAAGTGTCATATAAGGTTTATGTCTTCTCTTTATTCTTATCACAAACAGCACACACACACACATTCCTTCGATGATTTTTGCAAAAGACAACATACAAGCCAACACCAAATACTTGTATAATAACGTCATTTGAACAGTAAATAGAATGAGTAGTAGAGAAAGTCAAACATATTGTGAGCTTTGTGTTTTGAGAGGAAAAACTTTGGGATCTCAGAGATACCAATAAACACATAAGACAATATACAAATGATGTATTACAGAATTGTACACTTGAAACATATATAATTTAACTAACCAGTGTCACCTCAATGAATTTAATGAAATTAAAAAAATCAAATGCAATGATGGCTGGCAAATATGTAATGATTCTACAAAATGACATAGAGGCTATTGTGTAGTAGGTAAGGTATTCAGGAAGAGGTTCATTCATATATTGACCTATGCATTTTCTATGACATTTCAGATCCAAGGAAAGATAAATACCTTGGAAGGAGTACATAGAAATATAACATTTAGCCTCAACATCATAACTTTTAAGAAAAAATACTTCTTTCTATAGAAAGAAAACTCTATGGCAAAATTGCTGGACTCCTGACTTGGAACACATTTTGGGGTGAAAACTCTGGAGCATATTCTTGAATGAGTAAATGCTACTACTTGACCTGATGCATTACTCTAAGCTAAGTTTTATTTTTTAGTGCTTGTTTGTTATCATATTAGAAAAGCCACTTGAACTCTAAAGCATATTGCAGAATTGAGAAGTGGCAATGCTCATTGAGAATAAGTGGGGAGTTTGCCTCAGGAAACTTCATGAGTCAAACACTGGTAAGCCACTTGTCACCATACACAGTCACTGATGGCAACTGGACCCTAAAGTTGGAAGCATGGAGAAAGATTAGCAGTTCTGTGGCCCATTCTTAACTCAAAATGAGGATGAAAATGATTCCAGATAACTCTAGTCTGTAAATGATACACCAGAAATTGGTTAATGGTGACAATGATTCTCAAAATGTGCTGCAAAGAATTCTAGGGCTCTGGGAAGGTACTTGGGGTATACTCTGGGGATGATGATTGGGATAGAGAGTTTCAGTTTCCCTGATTTCACTCCACTTTATGTATTTTACATATGAAGTTTCTATAGAAGCTTTCACTTAAAAAAAATAAAAAATAAAAAAAAGTTTTGGCCTTTCCTAGGGTAAATTTGAGGATAAATCTGACAGCCAGACCCTGAATCTCCCACATCTTAATCTTGGACTTCCACTCCCTACAACTGTGAGGAATAAATGTCTGCTGTTTATAAGTCACACAGTCTATGATGTATGACTTATAAACTTTAAAATAGACAAAATAGGCTTTAAAATGAAGGCTATCACAAGAGACAAAGAAGGATCCAGCAACCCCATTTCTGGATGTTTATCTGAAGGAACCCAGAATGCTACTTTGAGGAGACATGCGCATCCATATGTTCATTGCACCATCAGTTACAATGGCCAAGGTGTGGAGGCAGCCTGGGCGTCCGTCAATGCTTGAACGGACAAAGAGGACGTGGTACATGTGTACAAGGGAATACTGTTCGGCCATGGATGGGAATGGGCTCTTGCCATCTGCAACAGCATGCATGGACCCGGAGGGCAGTGTGCGGAGTGGAGTATGTCAGACAGAGACAGACAGATGTCATGTGATCTTGATTATAAGTGGAATCTAAAGAACAAAACAAACAAAACAGAAACAGACTCACAGATGCACAGATCGTTTTGATGGTTGCCAGCTGGGAGGGGTTTAGAGGAAGAGTGAAAAAGAGAAAGGTATTAAGCAATACCAACAGTAAATACAAAATAGCCATGGGGATGGAAAGTAAGGCAGAGGGAATACAGTCAATAATATGGTAATTATGGATAGTGCCAGGTGGGCACTAGATTACTTGGGGGGTGGGGTCACTTCTTAAATTATACAAATGTCGAACCACTATGCAGAACACCTAGACTTATTATAAAGCAATACTGACTGTCAACTGTAATTGAAAAATTAAAAAGCGGGGACGGCAGGTGAAGAGGAGTAAGAGGTTCAAATTCCAGACATAAATCAAATAAGTCATGAGGATGTGATGTACAGCACAGGAAATAGAGTCAATGATATTGTGACGGCATGCTGCAGTGTCAGGTGGTTGCTGGACGTATCATAGTGACACTTCTTTAGGTCTATAAATGTTGAATAACTGTGGTGTACCCCTGACACTGAGGTAATGTTGTGTGCTAGCTATATTTTAAAATAAAAGTTAAAAGAAGGAACAGTTCACAGACAGGAAGTTGGCCTGCACACTCCACTTCGAATAGTGTGAATGGAGGAAATCCTAGAGAACCCACCTCTGACCCTTGTGTGACCTACAGATCTAGATATGAAGATTTTGAGAAATGACCTTATCAGTGATACTGAAGAGGGAATTGCTTCTTCTCCATAAACGATGTGAAGGTAGAAGCTTTAGGAGAAAACTGTCAGGTCACAATTGTAGAGGTGTGGTATGACTGGATGGACATGCCTGGTATGAGTCAGTGGACTTAGCTCACAAGGACCTATGGGCATAGGAGAGAGCATCACATCACGAAGCGGGTAACGTGCTGAATGTCACTTACTGTGTTTGCGTTCCAGTTCTAGATCAAGCTTGTCCAAACTGCAGTCCATGGGCCCCAGGCGGCGCAGGATGGCTTTGAATGCAGCCCAACACAAACTCATAAACTTTCTTAAAACACTATGAGATTGTTTTTGCAATTTTTTTTTTTTTTAGGTCATCAGCTATTGTTAGTGTTTGTGTATTTTCTGTGTGGCCCAAGACAATTCTTCTTCCTGTGTGACCCAGGGAGGGCCATTCTAGAGAGTTGGAATTTCACTAGAGGACTGTCTAAGGGAGGTGGTATGGATTGCATGACAGTTATATGTGTGGCAATGATGCTAGTGTTGCTTTGGTTCAACAACTAGTGACCGCACTTCCCAGCTGTGCAAATTCAGGTGACCGATATGATCTCACTCAGCCTCAGTGTGAGTAATGATAATCATACGTACTTCTTAGGGTTGCTGTGAGGATTAAGTAAAATATTCATGGAGTACACTCACGTTTGACACACTCCATACAGGTTAGCTATTGTTATTCTTTTGTTTAAAATGAAAGTACTTTTTATAGTACTCGATCAAACATTAAAATGAATCATAGACCTTCTGAATACTGGTATTATTGGATGAACAGGAGGAAAATGGATTCTATGGGGGAAAGGATCACACAAAGCTTCTAAGTTCATATTTTGTGAGGATATAAAGTTTTGAAAGGTACTAAAATTCTGTACCTAGCTTTGGTAAACTGAAAACTGCAAAGAAGCAAACCAATGGGTTTCAGACTCAATGAACCCTAAAGATGCCCAGAAATACATATAGGTTCTTCCTTTGAAATTTTTCTACTTGACCATGGCTGGATTCACCTGGAAAAAAGCATTCACAGGTCATTGATCTAAACCCACTCCTGGATGCTTTTATAAAGGTTGCAATTTCAGGAAAATAGTCTCTTCATTTATAGAAACAATTTCTTCTTTATCAGAAGAGACTCCTACTGGCAAAACAGTACTCAGTGATAGAGACAGAGAGTAAATAATGTCATTCCAGACAACAGATGACACCATGGAAAAATATCCTTCACCATCCAACCCATGACATCAGGGCAGTGCTTGGGAGCTCAGGGAGGAGAAAGTGCTCATTCTAGAGCGTAGCACAAAATGAGCAACTGCTGAACTAGTAAAGAGAAAATGATCAACCGCATTAACTTTTGCTTGGCCGCATTGTGAAGAATCTAATTGGAACCAGCCTTAGGCAGCTACGACAGGTGTACTAAGGTCCTGACAGCCACACCTACACCCACAGAGAGAAAAAATGGGGGCCCTCTTCCCATCATTCGGGCACTCCCAGGATAAGGTCAGGTGAGGGAGGACTAATTCTCATGGGGATCAGCTCTTGGGGAAAGCACTTGGAAAACTGGGTGTCTGGGACATTGGAATGGTACAGAAATGCCACATGGACAAGCTCTGTCCATGTCCTAATGCTAGGAATGGGGAAGACTGCTGTAGATTGGAAAGGGTGTCATCATATATCAACGTCTCTCCCTTGCTACCATTTTACTGTGACTTACCAGGTGACCGCCATTCCTCCAGTGACGTATTTTACACTGATTCCTCTAATACCCGTTCACTGTAGTCTTACTGGTGATTAGAATGAATCCCTCTGGGAGAGTGTGACCAGGAAGAGCCATCTCTCACTTTATTCCAGACTCTGCCTGCATGTCATATCTTCAAGGACTTCCCTGTCCACCCTCTTGAAAGTGTCACACCCCACTGTCACTCACTGACTCCAAATCATTTTCCTACTTTTTGTTTCTTCTTAAAATTTTGTCAGTACACTGCTATGTCTCAACTATTCATACAACTCAAGTCAGCTGCTAAAATTGTACTGATTCTCTAAAACAAAGACCTATGACTTCAAGATCCAGAGATTTTAAATCCTCTTTATGTAATGTGTTTCTTCCTCCAACATGTTTCTGACTATCCCTCTGTGACATGCTCATAGCAGATGCTTTGCTATAAATGGGGTCACACGAGGCTTCAAAGGGCTGGTGCTTGAGTTTCTAAGTCTAGCTCCACAGCTACTCCTATGTTTAAGGTTTCAGCCATCCTTTAGAAAAAAGCTGTTATATCCAGTTATGTAACATGTAGAGGCGCATGTTTTCTAAATCCAGTTCTACAGCTATTGGCAGAAGAAAGGGTGTGCAAAAGTTGGGCTGGGAGCTAGCTGCTTTTCCTCAACTAAAATTGTCCCAATGGTGCTTCCTGGTGAGTCAGAGTGTCTGTAGGCAGGGTGCCCACATGTCATTACCAAGGTTACCGAAACACTCTGCTTTCTGAACATATTTGCAGCAGAACTGGCTTTATAAAGAAAGAGATGAGACAGCTATTTTGCTTAATTTGAAGGCCCTCAGAAAGCTAGCCTGAATACAAACATTGTTCACCTTTGCTTCATCTGAAATTCCTGCCATAGCCACCTTCTACAGATACAGATCTCCTAAATAAATAAGGATTGTTTTTCTCTAAACACTAGAGTTACAAATTAGCTGGCTGACGCATTAGCAGGGGTTAGTCTTCCGATTAATATTTCATCAGATCTCTTCATCAGGGGAGCTCAGGTGTCTGCCATGCGAATGAAGAGTGGCAGTTTATTAGGAGAACCCAGCAACTCTTTCAGAGAAGCCCTAAGTGGTTTTCTCTGTATTATGTCTCATTCTGAAACAACTCACACGAAGATGGGAATGATTAGCAGCAGATCGGCCTTCAGTATGGAGAAGAGACTATAAAAAGACCAGGTAGCCTCCAGGAAGTGCGTGCAGCTATGACAGCAAGGCCGACGTCTTCTCGTATCATCCTGAGACAGCCTTCATTTCCCTTCCTTCTGACCCAGCCTCAGGTTTCTCAGTCACGGAGGGCCCCAATTCAGTACACACTGCTCGCCTCAGTGCCCACGCTTCTGCAGATGCTCACCAACTGAAGACTCCAATTCACTCCTTACTTCAGGGCCTCTTCAATTTCCTTAATACTGTGATCACTGCCCTCCTCACGCCCCCACGCTACCTATCTTCTTAAGTGAAGACACATGAATAAAGAAGATGCTTGAATAACCTCTCAGATAATTTCTGGGCTATCAAGAGTGCGGGGTGGGTGGGTGTTGATTTTCCTTTTGGCTTTGACAGACTGGGGGGCAATGACAGGGACCTCTAGGTTCTTACCTTTCAGGAACTATGACATCCATTCCCAATCAGCTCCCCTTATGTAGAGTTTGTGACCAAAGGGGTAACACACATATGCCATCCATAAGAATCTGATTAGAAAAGGAAAAGTAATTCTATATAGGCATTGAATGGGGTCCTGTTTCCTATGAAAGATAAGATCCAGCTTCCCCTGGGAAATGTTCCTTAGTCTGACTGATACCCTTACTCATCCCTTTGTCCTCCCGATGCATAGGAGGGCTTTCCGGAAAGAATCCAGCCATGTAATGAAAAATAGAGGCATGGATGGGTGGATTTTATCCAGGCGGCCCTTGTATTTCTTGAATGTCTGTTAGAGCAGTTACTTCATTCTGCCTTGAGTCAAGGGCTGTTGGCTACCTCTCTGTATCTTCTAGGGAACTGTGAACTTTCGGGACATTGGATCTTTTCTTTCAAGATTCTTTACTTTCCCCAACAGAATCTTCCACAGTATAGTCAGTAGTTTCACAGTTAACTAATTTGCTCAACTGAAGAAATGAAGATATGAATTAGAGGTCTTGGAAGCCTGGAAGAGAAACACAGTTGCATTTACAAAACATGCTTCTAGAAAACGATGGCAAGAGTTAAGAAGAAGAAAACAATTGGTAGGTTTGTAGTGTTTAGGTCCAAGGAGCTTAGGGGTCTGGAAAATGGGACCTTTGAGAAAAGGTCAGAGGCACTGGGATGGCTCAGCATGAAAACGAGGGGATTTAATGATCTACATCGAACAGTTAAACAAAGGAAGATTCCCAGCTGTTTTCTGGCTCTCTAAGAATAAAGCCAAGAGGGATACAATACAGTTAGTCTAATTTTCTTTCCCATATTAACATTAGGGTCTTTGTCCACAATGTTTCCACATAACTGTAGAAACAAAGGGAACAATGCCACTTTACAGATTATTAGGATTTGTGAAAACAGAGATCGGTCAGTGTCTGGGCCACTGTCTGTGGGCCTGAACTTCATGTAAACGTTAGGCGATGTTGATACGGTCTTTTAAGGATTTCCTGGAGTGCCATTATCTGGTCTGCTTTGTGTCCGGGGTCTCCCAGTCTCTCATGGATGTGTGCCCTTCGTGTGCACCTAACAGCCATGATTAGACTGGGCCTGGGGTGATGGTGCGTTAACCTGATGACACGTGATGTTGGCACAGGTCTAGGTGAGGAAAAGAGAAATTCAGTGAAGTATTTATTGCACAATCATCCAGGATGTAATAAAGAAACCCTGAGAACTTTCTCCTCCTCTCAGAATGATAAGGCTGGTCATGGTCGCCTAGGAGAGGGAAGAGCAGGTGGGGTACCCTTGTGGGCACTGGTACCCACAGAGCTAGATCTTACTTGAAAAATTACTGAAACCAGGGTGGGACATGGGAATATTAGTTCTGTCCTAAGAAGTGATAACTGCTAACAAATCATTTTGACCTTAAAAGGGAGGGTCATCTAGGCTCCTTTGTGTGGTTCTGTGTTTGCGTGTCTGTGTGAACCACGGGTTTCTTTATTGTCAGAAGACAAAGCTTCATTGCTGCAAAAGAGATCTACTGACCCTGGAGTTAGCTCAGGCAGGAGGGAGGGAACTCATTTGCATAAATACTTTTTCCTGCCCTGGGGCAGAGTTGGAACTTATCACTAAGGAGTTGTAATAGGAGGAGGAAGAGGTAGGGATGGTTTCCTTCACTTCCGCAGCAAGTTGACCCCACTTGTCCCTTGAATGAGAGAGCCTTTGGGTGCCACATTCATGGTTTCTGCAACGTGAGCTGTACACAGACCCACAGCGATTTCCGGTGGACTCAGACCCCACCCGGGCTGAGCGGCATTCTGCCCTTTCCGTTTCACCCCAGAACTGAGGAAACACAAAACGGCCTGGAATGAGGCATTAAAAACACCACACTTGTTCAATTCTTGGTTTCCTCCCACAAGTACACATGAGGATAGTAGCAACAGCAACACATAATTTCTCTCCTCACTTGAAACTCACTTAAGCACCATGTACTATCTGGATGATTTATAGATCATGATGGCTTCTCTGATGACAATCAAAATGAACATTCTGGTCATTCTGCCCTTTTAGTGGAAGTAGCTCTATTTTTTTAGACGAGGAGCTCAACCATAATAAAAAAAACAAATCAAAACAACCAACCAACCAACCAAACAAACAAACAAAAGAACCCTTCAAAACACCCTGGACTGGTTAAATTAAGACCGAAAAATTAGCAGTGAGTTCTTGGTTCAACTCAAATCTTCAGAGTGACGAATGGTAGTCATGAATGTTTTAAGGTTCGCGTGAATGTATATTTTATGAAATCTGAAGGCATCCCAGATTTCTCTTTTATTTTAGCTTTTTAAAAATAGTAAAACAGAAAGTGTCTTGCCCAGATCTAAAGGGATATTAGTTCTCTCCTCACATATTCCGTCTGATCTTGTGAGAGGGGCCCATTGTGCAGAAGGACAACAGTTTCTTTGCAGCGCTGAATCTTAGACACTAAAGACAGCCTCTCTTCAATGGGGTTACTACAGGGGAAGAAAAGAAAATTTCAGTGCATCATAGGAGGGACAATCTAATCCTCTTTGCTGGTACATCTGCTCCGGCAGTTTTGCTCTGCAAATCAAAAGGCACGCCATTCATTAAAGTTCCTTTGCCTTTCATTTTTATTCAGCTGGTGAAATGTGACCAGTATTCACCAAAAAAAAAAAGTTTCAAGCCATGTTAGTCACAAATATCCACTGAAGGGCGTGCACTTTGGTCTGGTTTCCGCTTACTGTTCTTCCTCATTTTTTTTTTTTTTTAAAGAAGGAGGCCCTTCTCCTTTGGCCGAACGCAATACATTCAGAGAGCTTCACAAAACAAAGCTTTCAGCTCTGAGTCAGCTACAAGCTCATCTTTGTTCATGTGGTTCTATGAAGAAAAGAAGGCCAATTTTATGCAGGTTTCTATGGCTGGCTTCACAAAGGCTGGCTTCACTGTGTGTGCAAGCGTGCTGGCAGGAACCATGGACTCTGAGATCATCGTTTTCACTAATGACCAGCTGCAAGGATCGGAGACAGAAAATCATACACTGCTTTATACAGTGATTTTCCTCAGGAGCCTGAGGGACAGATGCATTCACTGGTTGGCACTTAACAAAGGCAGCTCACTGGTTGTGTCCCATGTACCTCCCAAGGCCTGGTCCACATTTTCCTTTCTCTCCAAAGCACACTTTGATTGAATATTCACATCCTAGGTCTTGAGGAGGAAGTACAGCTCATTTGCATCTTCCTGGGTCTCCCAGGAAATACCCAGGAATTCTTGTCCTTCCTTCAGATGGCACATTCACGTTTGGGGGATCCTATTAAATTATAATCTCACAGCGTGTCTCTGGGTATTAAACATTTGTTTGACAATATGGTGAGGACACTGTTAAGATCGCCACTTGGCCCACAGAGAGCTACAGCTTAAGACTTCTAGGACATAGGGCAAACATTCAGGATAAACAAAATAGTTTTATACTCCTAAAGCAAGCACTTTTAAAAACATCAACAGAAACCTATTTGTTATGAGGTTTAACAAGACAGACTTCAGAGACATGGACTTGCACACAGCCGTCTTTGCTAATGTTGCTTCCTTGAGAGTGCTCTACAATATGTTCATACATATTTTGATTATGAGAAAATTTCTAGCTTAAATACATTGGTGTGGGAAATGCTGTTTTTATTTTTATTTTTATTTTTATTTTTTAACTGAACTGGGGGGCCTCACCGCATTCAGGAAGCACACCCCAGTTCAGCATGTGGGTCCGCCTGGGCCGGAGCCGGGATTCGATCCTCCATCCTCGGGGCTTCAAAGCGAGTGCCTAACCCGCTGAGCCATCCCGGCTTTCCCAAAATGCTGTTTTTAACAAAATGAAACTTCTTTGAACTGCAGGAACTCTCAGGACCTTGAATATCTCACTGCACATTGTCATTTTCTAAGAAAGACGTCTTCCTCTCCCCTGGCCCCTATAGAAACATCTGTCTGTACTAGCACTCCAAAAATGGCACCCTGGGGAAAGGCTGACCCAAACTAATAGGATGACAGACAACTGAAGGCTTCAAAAGCTCAAGGTATCATGGGTGAAGTTGTGAGAGGAACTTCTGACAGTTGTTTTAATATGGGCATATAAAATATTTATAGTCCAACGTTATCTGAACTGAGCTATTCAGAGATTAAGTACAGTGTGAAATAAAGAGAGCACTGTACCTTTCCTTCCATCCAAGTGCTCACTACCATCTTACAGGTAGAGTCTTAGGGGATCGCTATTGGCTTATGAACATTTGCATTCTTGCTGGAATGCAAATGAGAGGTGTGGATTGCCTATGTACCTGGAAACGTAGCAGGTACCATGTTGCTCCTTCTCAAATCTTGGCTACCAATTCTCTAATGCCAGAAAATACATTGTTGCTACCGTTAAGTACGATATATGTTTCGCCGTTCTATGAATACCGCTGGCAAAGACTTTTGCTCATTCTACCTTTTAATTATTTTGAACAAAAAATATTTGTTGAGTGCCTGCTTTGTACCAGCTACATTGCGAATAAGACAGACATGATCCCTGCTCTCCGGGAGCATACTGTTTTGAGGGAAAAAAGGAGAAATGCCAGGTTTTATCATTTCTAGTCATCTGATAGTTTGTTCATTTTTCCAAAGGGATTTGTATGCATTTAGAACTTAGTGGGTGGGAAAGAGATTACTGATGTTTTGAAAGCATAACACAGCACATACATCCTGAAACTTCCCTGACCCAGTGATATTATTTTCACAGGCATTAGGCCTGCACGCTCTTGTTACAAACATCTTGCATTTACAATGACTGCACTTTGGGGTAGAAATTCATGCTGCATATAGATGGGTCTTTTGAATTATTTGCCCAGGACTGAGCAACTGGTCTTGTTTCTCCATGACTGATGAGTCACAGTTCAGAGGGGATACAATCAATGTGACAATTGTGGAAAAAAAAAAAGAACAGGGTGATTTCTACTTTCAAATCCCGGATACAAGTTTAAACTTATCTGGAGTTGGAAAATAAATCCTCAAGGCACATACCTCAGTATTTGATGTATTACAACACAGAAAGAATCTTTCTGCACTCTTTAAGCAAGTTGGGTCTTGGTTTACGGGTGTTTTTCTTACAAAAGAGAGAAAGATAATGGCTGACTATGAAACAAGACAGTGATAGGAAAGCTGTGATAAAATGTTTCTAAGTTACAATACTTGCAGTTACCATCTGCATGTAGTCACCTCACACACAGGGCAATTATATTGCCTAACTGAGTAGTATAAACATCCGTAGGTCAAGAAAATAATTTGGTATTGATCCATTCAGAACAGAGTTTTAAAAAAAATATGTAAAATTCAGCTTTCAGCTCCTGAGTATGTTTGATGTACATTTCTTCATCTTGTTCTATTGTTTTAATACATGAGCCAGTCATTTGAGTTTTCAATGTTTGTCTCTCTGCCTGTCTCTTTCTTTCTTTTTGAATCCAGATCAAACTTGTCAATTCAAGTTCATTTACTTACTCAAGAAATATTTACTAAGCTCCTACTATTGACTAAGCACGAAGGACAAATGTTAAAAAAGGAAAAAGAAAAGGATGTTTTTATATGATGCTAGCACCATCTGAAAAACCAGAAGCAGCTTCAGGTCATCGGCAATAAATTATCAGGAAGGATTTGAAAGAAGTTGGATATTTTTTTGTGTCCAGTATTTAGTCCAGCTTCTACATTTCCTTTATATTTTAGAGTACTGTGACAAATATCTAAATTATCTCAATTGTTTATATACACATTCAGGATATTATGTGTTAGAACTATCCTTATAAACATTGGAAGCAAATAGTATCATAAATATTATAAAATATCATATTGTGACTTCAAAATCTAAATATTATATTTAAAAATTTACTCTTGTATAAGATGCATCTTCTATTAAATTTATAACATTAGGAAATACAAAAGCAACAAAGACCACAGCCTGTTATCTTTTTTCCATCTTTATTACATATAATGATACACACGGCAAACCAAAAGTAGGTGGACTGTAAATGATAAGATTTATTTTATTTACAGTGTTGTATGAAAGGAGAGAAGGTTAGCACTCCCCTTGACAAGGATGGAAGAGGCTTTTGGGCCTAACAACACGCATACGGTTATTTTATTTACAGTCCACCTATTTTTGGTTCACCCTCTATACTTTATATAACACGTTCTATCAGATAGCGACTGTTTCCCCTCAACCTTTCACGGCTTCATTCCACCCACCTACTGAATATTAAGTTATAGCATGTACTTAAGGAACCATCTATGCAAATGGCTTCTCTACCCTCATGCACAAATCTATGTACATCTCCGTAGAAGCTACACTGTCAGTTTTTTGAAGAATTTTATATGGATCAAAAATAAGCATCACTATAAAAATGCCAAATTCTTCCTATCATTGCCAAGAAATATACTTCAAAATCAACCAAATAGTACACCTTTTAAACACCAAAAGATGAGAAATACGTTTAGAACTTAAAGAGTATGGCAATCTACTCATTCTGCTTCACTAACATTGACATCTCGAGTGAGTGACAGATGAATTTGCTTACTGATTTCTATTTTATGTGGTGTCCGTGTGACGGAGAGCAAAAGAGTGTGAGAGAGAGCACCTAGTATTGGTCAAGTGCACTGGGAGCTGGGTTTATAGCAACAGATAAAACATATAAAACTCCCTGCCTTCGTGGGACTTAATTCTCATGGACAGGAGACCCACAATCTACAAACAGCTATTTACTAAAAGGCCAGGTAGTGCCATGTAAGAAGAGTGCTGTGAGAGAGTTCAGGTAATGAGACGGCATGGAGACCATGAGGAGGTGTCTGAGGTGGTGACGCAGGCCACGTGTGCATAGACATAATTTGGGACCAGCACTTTCACTTGTCTGGGGAAGAGCACTGCAGACAGAAGAGCCTGTAATTATAAAGGCTTTATGGCAGAAGCCCACCAGCCGCGGTTCAGGAACAGAAAGTAGCCTGCAGGATGAAGGTGGAAGCAGTATGAGATAACCCGGAACACGTGAGGGACCAGGGGCAAAAGCAAATGAAAAGCCACGGCTGGCATGTGGGAATATTTAAAAGTTATACATCAGGTGAACACACTCTTAAAGTATGTTTCATCTTCCCTCTTTAACCAAGTTCAAATGTAAAGTTCTTGGACTCATGATTCTAGGTCCCTCTCCACCTTCAGCTCCATCCTATATTTGGAGAGATTAAACATATGCGTGGACATCGCAGACCATTATATCCAAGCTCTACTCTCAGCCCCGCAAATCACAGCCTCTTGGCTACCTCTTGAGTCGAGGGTGTGCAAATCTGCAGCGAGGTCTGCTGCTAGAGAGGTGGGATCATACAGAAGAATTGGTCGTGGACAGCTGGGGGGGGGGGGATGTCCTGGGCCTCTGGAGAAGCAGGACGTGTTCTATCAGTGAGCTTTAGGTCCCAGCTGTGGATATCACAGCGGCTTGGAGACCTCTCACCTGGGGGTGTGGGTATGTGGGAGCCATCCGTGATAGGATGGCAGAGAGCTAAGGTGGGGCCCCGTATGGCACTTACATATTTTCAGTCTCTCTCTGCGCTGTGTGGAGAGTAGCCTGGACTTGAGCTAGAGTGGAAGGAGGGAGCTCAGCAAAGAGGCTACTGGAGAGTGTTAGATAAGAGACGGTGATCTCTCTGGGTTCCTGTTAACAACCATTAGTGGCTGATACACAAAATACCCTCATACTCTTAAAAGCTACTCTAGAAAACAGATTCTTCTGTGGGAGGAGAATAAAAGCGAGAACTGCAAGTTTCTACACCCACAGATTACCGTCTAGGCTACTTTACCATGTTATTATTCAGCTGTCTGCACTAACATAATGTGACTCTCCTATTTTATTTTTTATCAACATGACTTTATTATTTCTGGAAGCTCTTGCCCCCCAATAGATATAAATTGCAAATAGTTTTGTTGTTTGCTCCAGGAGCTGCCTGAAAAAGAACTAAACGAACATGAGACTATCCAACTTTTCTACAGATAGCAACTATCTTATGCTTCAAGACTGAAACTTTCTTCTAAAAAATACTTCACCTTGCCATGTTCATCAATTTATTGTGTCATGATCCTTCTACAATCTCAGTAAAGCTGTCTGCATTGAAAGACTGTCTTAGACTATTCTCAAATATCAAATAAATCTCCCAACTTTGTCCACCCCCTACCTTGGAACAGCTACTAAAACACAGCCCAAGTGGTGTTCTCCATTATCTCAGGAGGACTCCATCCTGCTTTCTCATTAACAAGCTATTTGGTGATATTTCTAGTGGAGCAATCTTCGAGGCCTGCTGATATTTGGTCAAAACTTCACACTTCTGTGGTCTAAGACCCTCAATCTGGAAACATAGCAACTCTCTTAAGATTCTGAGCTTTCAGCTCCAGGAGATGGCATTGGTTTCAATCTCCTATTTCTGCCTTTGTCTTTTCTTTTCCTTCAGCTCCCCAAACACTAACTTTATTTTGTCTTCTAGGAATAATAAGCCATTTAAAGGAACTCTTTGATTATCAAATCAGATATAGGAACCTCCTATTCTTGCTGGAAATCTGCCTTCGGACAGCAATATTGTAGCATTAGAACCAGCCCCCAAATGGTGCTACCCTGCTTCTAAGAAGATACTGAACTGCTTTTCAGAGACCACAGACCAAAACTACAAGTCCTGCAGACAAAGCACATGACGTGCAGAGGAGTGAACTTGGACCTCCTGCGGTGCCCAGAACCAAAATCTTGTCCCCACCCACAGACCCAAGGGAAAGGGACATAACCAGAACTTGAACACCAGAACCCTTTCAGGAAGAAAGAGTCCACAGCTCAACAAGATGTGGTGCTGGAGCCTCTTACCACAAATGGCCAAGGCCCAAGATTTTCCAGTTGAACTTGCCTTGTTAGTGCTTCCCCAGACCTGTACCTGTAAACACCCTCCCCACACCCTGAACCCCAAGGAAACAGCTTTGAACTTTCTCTCCATCTCCTTGCTAAGCTGCTCTTGAAAATTAATTCTTTCTTTATTGCACACTTGATGCTTTAGTGATGGTCTTACTGCATGTTGGGCATTAAAATTTGTAGGTTGATTACAATATTGCAATTTATAAGAAATATATGCCTGGTCATCTAAATAAATGTCTCATATATATTTGGTCTTCATCCATGATTCCTGGTTCATAGTTCGCCAAACCCTTGCAATTTCCTGAGTAGTAATAGCAAGGAGTACAGTATATATTTTGTTATAATATTTGGTCTCTTGTCTTCACTTCCTGAAAACACTTCTAAGTCATGCAGGCAAAGTGGGTGTCTAGGTGTTCATAAAGAACCTCTTTCAACCACAACTAATTTAGTTCTAATTGTAAAGTGCCAAGGGGATGATCTTTAAATTCATGTCTCTCAAATAAAGAGGCACAAAATATTTTTGCATCACTGGAAGATGGTCCTTAGCACAGATCTCAAGATGACCATTCTTTGGAACTCTCCAGGAGTACACAATCTTTTGCAATAAGTAGTTTTGACTGAAGCTCTGTAGACTGAGTAGATGACTAGGTCCTATATAAACAGCTTCCACCCAGGATCCACAGATTAACACTAGAGATTGCAATGCTTTAATCTGTGATATTTTGTTCTCTATTTTTCTAGACGTTTTATTTCCTCTTTTGCTGGATCAAAGCAATTTTGTATTATGGTATTTTAAGAACTCTATTCCTAATTTTAATGTTTGCCTTCTTAGTCACTTCAGTGAATGAGTCCCCGGCATGGCTGCGATTTACAAGTAATCTAAAGCAGTGGAAGTACACTTACCAATGGGAACCACGCAGCTTCCCTTGGTACCAGTGCCTTATAATAAATCCACTGGATTCCTGGGTAGCTACATTTGACTGTTAACATTGTAGGTAGAAAACCCCACTTCAGATCACTGAGAAATCTGAAACCCTGTGTCACATTGTCCTTAAAAAGGGAGGTTTCTGCCCTCTGTGAAACAGCATTAAGCGATCTTTTGTTGGGCCTCGCTTTTGAAACACAACAACAGAATGGAGAAGAGGATCAGGGTACAGATGGTATATATTTGAAGACCAACTCACTTGCAAAGACCTAAGAAAGACACACTGTTTTTCTTTTGCCTTAGATCTGCTTGAGGACCTTGACACTGAAAATTTCATTGCCTAGTACTGGGCCATTCTTGACAAGTGGTGTCAAACTTTACAACACTATTTTACAATCCATTAGGCTAGAATGTCCACAAATAGATCATTGGCTGGCTCTCAATGGACGGTATTGGATTGGATTTGTGTACAAAAGACGATAGATTTCTACGTGTCAACAGGACAAAGATTATTACATTGGTAATTTGATTCCTATCTTCAGGATACGCTCTGCGTTAATCACCCACGCATGATTTTAGCCCACGCATATTCCCTTTTAGAAAAAGTTCTCCATGTGCTTTAAAATAGGCCTGGGGAACTCTACACGCCATGGTTCACAGACTGGGCAAAAAGGTTAACAGATGCCACCAAAAGACGTGTCACTTGAGAAATACATGAAATTCAACAGGAGTTGGTTGAGAATAGAGCCTATTTAGACATAATATTGGCCTCTCAGGAGGGAGTATGTGTTGCTTTCAGAGAGAAACGTGATTTCACTTTTGCAGACCGCTTTGGTGTTTTTAATGTCATGAAAAAGATTTGGGAGACAAACTATAAGATAATTGGCGTGGCTAATAACCTCTATCTAGAATGTTGGCTCCTTGATTTAAGGCTGTGATCTATTCTCTAATTTGGGCACCTTGATTTCTGGTTGACAAGTGCATCAGAACTCTCATTAGAATTCTTCCCTTAGGGTTTGTCTGGTTGCAGTTTTGTGATATGTGATCTCCATGTTTTTAAACACTGCTGGGCAGCCACTGTGCCACTGAATGACCCAACAGACGATCAGCCAACAGAAAGAACAGGAAAACCTGACACTTGTGGGGGTTGAAACAGCCATCCCTGGAAATCTGATACATATCATGACAACTCACATGATGACAGTTTTCATTGATCACATCCCCAGATGACAGTGGAACCTGTCACAGACCAGGCTATAGAATGACCCCATAGGAGGACAACGAGAACTGAAACCATCTACACCACTGGCGTCCAACCTTCTGGCTTCCCTAGGCCACACTGAAAAAAGAATTATCTTGGATCACACAGAAAATACACTCACACTAATGATAGCTGATGAACTTAAAAAAAAAAAAGGTCACAAAAAAATCTCATAGTGTTTTAAGAATCTGTGTTGGGCCTCATTTAGAGTCATCCTGGTAGAGCCATTTGTGACAACATGGATGGACCTTGAGACCATCATATTAAGCAAAATAAGTCAGATTGAAAAAAATCAAAAAAACATATGACTTCACTTATAGCTGGAATATAAAACTAAAAGTAATGAAGAAACAAAAACTCATGGACACAGTCAATAGTTTAGTGGTTACCTGAGGATAAGAAGGGGAGGTGGGTTGGGGAATAGCGAGAAGGCATCAAATATATGGTGATGGAAAGAGAACTGACTCTGGGTGGTGAGCACATAATTCAATACATAGATGATATAATGCAGAATTATACAACTGTAACCTATGTAATTTTTGCCAACCAATGTCACCCCAATGAATTGAACAATTATAAATAAATAAGCAAAGCTGACTTGGGCCACAGATTGGACATACCTGATCTATACCCATTCTGCTTATGGTCTATATAAACATGACTTTATTATTTGACTGTGTTCTTTAACATTAATTTATTGTTCTTCACTAGCATGAGTTTACTATTCCAGGAAACTCTTGTGGAAAAAAATAAAAGATGCAAATAACTTTATAGTTCCAGGGACTTCCTGAGAAAGCCATTTAAATAAACAACACACTGTTTAAGGGTCCAACAGAAAGCACCAAACACCTATCTATGCCCCCAAACTCTTCAAATCTTATACTTCAAATACTTGACCATATATATATATATATATATACATACACACACACACACACACATATATATATATATATATTTAGCCATATTTGTGGGCCATTTGTTATACAATTTAGATCTTAATTTGCACTGATCTTCATTTGACTATTAATATTGAGGCTCTTTTCACATGTTTATGAAAACCTGCATCAATACAAACTACAGGAGATAAAAAAATCCCAAACAATTCATAACAAGAAAAGAGATAATGATGAATTAAAATCAATAATAATATACAATTAAAGACAAAGAAATAGTAGGAAGTAAATGCTGTAGTTTACTAAAAGTTACACTGACAGTACACTAATAATAATATATGATTCTACTAGAAAATGTCAACATCTCAACTTTCTGAAGGAATGTATCTAGTACTTTACAACACTGTCAAGCATAGCTCAGTAGGCAGCCTTATTTACAAAATGCTGCATTAATGCCTTTGGAAAACTCTTCCAACAGAGTAATTTTGGTTTCTGAATGGCAAATGTTAATGAACCTTAAGAGCTCACTCAATAGGATTCTATGTAGTGAGGAGGTCCTTTATATCAGTCCTTAGTTATACTTAGAAGATCACTAATCTAAGGTTCCTCCCCCACAAAAAAACAAAACAAAACAAAACTACTGAGGGGATGCCTGGATGGTTCAGTGGGTTGAGTACTTGCTTTGCCACCCCAGGGTCTGAGGATCAAATCCCAGCCTTGCCCCTGGTCCATGCAGACCCAAATGCTGAACTAGGTTGTATCCCCAGTTCAGTTCTTACTGGGCAAGCTTCCCATGCCAGAGGCCCCCAGCCTGGTTCCTGCCCTGCACAGCCCTGTGCCCACCTGTGCAGTGAAACTATGTTGAAAACTAATGACGTACAACTATGGAGACTGCTCTGGGCCCTCCCCTTTCTCTCTGTCTCTCTCTTTCTCTGTCAAAAAAACAATAAAAATAAATCTTAAAAAAAAACAACCCACTGGGATATTTTCTGAAAGGGCAGACTTATTAATGTGTTTAAAGTAGATTCTTCATATAGATATGGAAATATAGGTATCTATCTAAAGTAGAATTGCAAAATGCTCAATTTGGAAAAAAATGTCCTAAGTTATCCAATAACAATATATGCTTAAAAGGTATTAGTTACTTTAATTCTATATGTATTACTAAGAATGAGACAGCTTTATAGTTTAGGAAGTTTATTCAAAAAGTGTTAAAAACAAAATAATAATAACAGATGTATTATCAGTTATTATGTATAAGTTTCTACTATCTAACAGACACTTCTAAGTGGTTGATCCATTTAGAAACAAACAAGAATGGACCTGCCAAAGTGAGTATTATTCTCTTGGGAGGCTAGTTTTCCCAGAAAATTCAGTTGTGAAATGATTAGAAATATATTTGCACATGAGAAATTTATCTTTTACTCATTTAACAGTCTCCTTAGCAGTGCTGCAAGGTCTACAGCTTGGCCTCTAACAAAGACAGGAGGCTATTGTTTTAAATTTGCTTTAGAATTGATAAATTGAGGAAAACTAAAATTTTACTTAAAAGACAAAGCATTATGGTTTTGATTTGCATTTCCCAAAAAGCTAGTGAAATTGAGCATTTTTTTCATACATCCCTTGGCCATTTGTATGTCTTCTTGGGAGAAGTGTCTGTTTAGGTCCTCTGTTCATTTTTAAAATTGTTTGTTTTGTTGTTGAGTTGTATGAGTTCTTTATAAAATTTCGATATTAGCCCCTTATCAAAGGTGTTGTTTGCAAATAATGTCTCCCATTTGATTGGTTGCATTTTTGTTTTATGAAGAGCTTTTATTTTTCTGTGCAGAAGTTTTTTAGTTTGATATATTCTCATTCATTTCTTTTTGCTTTTACTTTCCTTGCCATTGAGATACAACTTTACACCTGTTAGAATTGCTATCATCAACAAGACAAGTAATAACAAGTGTTGGAGAGGTTGTGGAGGAAAAGGAACCCTCACACACAACTGGTGGAAATGTAAATTGGTACAGAAAACAGTTAGGAGATTCCTTAAAATATTAAGAATAGAATTACTATATGACTCAGCAATCCCTCTTCTGAGTATCTACCTCCAAAAAGTGAAAATATTTATCCGTAAAGATATATGTACCCCTATGTTCACTATACTATTATAGTCCATAGTCTTTTGTGATTCTGTATAAATCTGATGAGTTTTTTTCTTCTATTTCTTTAAAAAAGCTATTAGGATTTTGATGGGGATTATTTTTAATTTATATATTGTTTTGGGTAATACGACCATTTAATTTTGTTGATTCTTCCTATCCAAGAATATAGAGTCTCTTTCCAATTATTTATGCCTTCTTCTATTTCTTTTAATAATGGCTTATAGTTTTTAGTGTATAAGGACTTCACATCTTTTGTTAAGATTATTCCTAGGAATTTTACTCTTTTTGTTGCAATTGCAAAACAATTATTTTTTTAAATTTCTCTTTCTGAAATTTCATTGTTAGTATACAGGAATGCCAAGACATGGAAACAACTAAAGTGTCCTTCAATAAATGACAAGCTAAAGAATATATGCTAAATATACACAACAGAACATTACTTGGCCATAAAAACCATGGAACACTGCCATTTGCGACAACATGAATCCATCTTGAGATTAGCAAAATAAACCAGAAAAAGTCGAGAACCATCTGATTTCACTCACATGTGTGATAAGAGGGAAGAGGGAGGTAGAAGAGGCTGAAGGGGGTCAAACATATGGTGATGGAAGAACTGACTCTGGGTGGTGAATACACAATGCTATATATAGAGGACGTATTATAGAATTGTGCACTTGAAACCTACATAATTTTACTAACCAAAGTCACCCCAATAAATAAAAAATTTTTTTTAAAGCAGATCTACAACCATATAAAAACCATAATAATAATATCCAGTAGTTTCTTCATGAGCTTCAGCAGAGTTGTCTAAAGTGAACTGCCAAAGGCACTTTCAGGAACTAAAAACGGACCCCTGAGGACAAACTCCCAGTCTCAGGCTCTGCCTCAGCTGGTGTTCCTAAAAGCCTGATATAAAATATAGAAGCAAAACTTACTTCCATATCCTTATGAGATAATCCCCCAAAGCAGCCTGGAATTATTGGTAGCTTGCTGAGGGCTCAAGGTCTCCCAATGAATAGTGTGCGTAAGTGGTCTATTTATGACCAGAAAATAAATTTTGGGTATAAAAGCATTTTGTAAATGTGCAGATGCAAAAGGGAGACAATCTAGTGTTTCTGTGAGAATGGGGTATTTCATAAGCTGTCCCATGGTTCTCTAGAGAGAGAATGTTGGGGAGGTTTGTTTTATTTTGCTTAAATGTTAATATATGAAATATCTTGAAGGTGCGTGATGAGGAATAAGAGAGAACTTTGTGGAGACACGCATCCAATAGTCCCTGGGTACCATGTTCTGCATCCTAAATATTGGCTTGTTTAATAAAGATGACAATCACATCATAGCGAACCCAGAAAAGGCCCAGAGCTTAATAGGAGAAGGTCAAGACAAGGACAGAAGAAACTATCTAAAAAGAGTGTTAGGGTCTAAGAGGAAGGTTCATAGTGATACAGGTCTACCTCAAGAAACAAAAAGATCCCACATAAACAATGCAACTTGACACCTAAAGGAACTAGAAGAAGAATAACAAAACCCAAAGTGAAGAGAATGAAGGAAATAATAAAGATCAGAGAAGAAATAAATGAAGAGACTAAAAAAAAAAAAAAAAAAAATAGAAAAGATCAATAAAACTAAACTGGTTCTTTGAAAAGATCAGAGTAAATGTACTGTGCAGCATATGAACTGACGCTTCAGGGTTTCTCACCTGGTGGGAGTACCTGGGAGTTTTAGCTGGATGGGAGAAGCCAGGTCAATAACTGGAAGTATTTCTCTGTTGGAATCTCTGGTAAATGACCCAAGAGATCTCCAAAGAAAAGGACCAGAAGCTGCAGTAATTTTTGGTGTTTTATTTTCTTATTCTAAATATATATCCACTTTTGTGTCTAACACTGTCTTTGCATTTCTTTATTTCTTTATGGAGGAGGGTCTCCCAGTATTGTGTGAACTCCACAACACTGGACTGGACCTTGACTTTGTGGTTTGTTCACAGTTTCAAACAGGCGGCTGCGCTCTTTCTTGGTACTGGTGAAATGTGTATCCTGTGAACAGATGGTTTACGAAACATGCCATGTTTACTACTTGTGTCAAAGTGAATGCCTTAGAATGACCCAGCTCAGAGACAAGGTCACTAAGGAGAGGTTCTCCAGCATGAGACTGCAGAGCTACTACAGGATGAAAAGGAGTCTCGCCATCATGCATTATGTAAGGGAAACAAGACACTACGTAACAGGCAGCGGCTGGGCGTATGGCTGGACCCACTGGAGTCTGCGTGCAGTTCCCAGATCACTGGCTCTCGTGTCCATGTCTACGCTGCTGGGAGACCACATGGCAAAACTGATAAAGGGAATGAGCTAAGGGGATCCAAGAGATCTGTACCAAGGAACCGTAAAGTCCAGAAACGTCAAAGAGTAATTCACTTGTAACAAAATGCAAACTATTTGGCAGTCACTGAGGAACTGTGATAAATTTTATTTTTAAGAACATTTTTTTTTGGACCCAAAGTATTTTTTCCATGACAATTAGTTGGAATTTTAATCATTTTCATTATGTAAATAGTTCAACTGTAGAAAAGAAATAATACATTCTTGCTCTCAGCTGAAAATATACACATTTTTTTTGGAAGTTAAAAAGAAAAAAGACATTTATGTGTTTCCAGAGAATTTTATGATAAG
>PVKE010015785.1:0-32916 GCA_004027555.1 Craseonycteris thonglongyai
AAATGCTCTGCGTAAATGATAATTATGTGACATATATGAAGTGTTGGGATAAAATTCTTTAAAATTATGGAGAACTTATTTTCTTATCAGATACTTGTGATTTTTAAAAGTGCTGTTGTAAAGTATATTTAATTTATCATGTCATTTCCTGTTACAAAGTGCAATAGAGCAGTACAACATTAATTAGAAATATTAATTTTCCAAGTGCTTAACTTAAGCAGTAACATTTAACACAGAAAATTTATTTTTATTATTAAACATTAGATATTTTTGTGGATTTTTTTTCTTTTTCTTTTTTTAGAGAACCAGAGGACGAAAACGAAGCTTCATTCCTGATGAAGAAAAACATGAGGTTGGAATAAGTTAAGCATTTTTTACATTGTCTAAACTTTGAGAAACTTTGTTGCTCAGAATTCTTTTTCTTCATATCCTGATTTTGTTTTGTTTGTTTTGTTCGCCCCGGTATGGCAGGAAAGAATTCCTAGAGAGAGAAGACAAAGGCAGTCTGTGTTACAAAAGAAGCCCAAGGCTGAAGATTTACGAACTGAATGTGCAACTTGCAAGGGAACTGGAGACAATGAAAATCTTGTTAGGTAAGTTGGATGATGAGACCTTGTCTTCAGGAAATTAAGCTTCCATTTTTACCATTTTCTTATCACAGATATAATAGGGAAAAAAACTAATCACAGTATAGGACCTTTCCTAAGATCTTATTTCGTGGAACTAGTACTCAAGAGGCAGAATCATCCACTTAGTAACCTGCCACTCATGGTTATTCTCTGGACTTAGATATAATTAAGAGTGATCATCTGGATCTTGAACCCAAGAAAATTAATTTTCTTTTGACAAAGGAAGTTGACAGTTTTGTGTACGTAGAGACCAGGTTGATCCAAACACTGTACTAGGATTATTATGTTTTATCTCATAAAGAATTATTATGTTTTATCTCAAAAAATAATACAATCAGTAAGTTGTTAGCATGTTATAAAAGTTGAAGTTTATTATAATAATGGTAAGATACTTTTATTGACAAGCTCTTCATCAGCACTTCCTTACCGTTTATCAAAAAAAAAAATGTGTTAAATGCTTCTCTCTTATGAAATAAAGAAAGATGAAAAGATGGCCCATATAGATCATTTTTTTTTGTTTTGTTTTTTTGTTTGTTTTGTTTTCTTCTTTGATTTTTTGTTTTGTTTTGGTACTTTTCTTTTTTAGACATGATGTTAATCAGAAATCTCAGCTAATATTGCACAGTGGTATTCCTGATGGTCCAGACATTGCCAATTTTAGCCATTTGCCTCTTTTGCTGAGATGAAGAAGTTGCTCAAAGCCCTGGGTGAGGTAGTGGAGTGTGTAGGTAAACAAAGGGGACCTCATTTAAGAGAGAGATCACTCTTTCAAAGGATAGGTACCAAAATAATGTTTTAGTATGTTAAGGTAACCCCTTTCTTATTTCTCTCAAAAATTGTCTTGATAAACACCTGTTAACTGAGGGCTAGAAATGAAATGTTTTAAAAACAATAAATTGATAAAACACATTAGAACTGCTATATGATTTTAAATATTTGCTTCCAAAATGATATAATTTATTTGTCATAAAATATAATTTCTATTTGTTTTAATTCCTCAAATAAAGACATGCAAGTTTAAAGATTGTGAGTTTTTTATGCTATCATTAAAGAAGATAATGAGAAAATTAAAATTCCAGTGAAGAAATACAAAGTGCTTCAACAAAGTTAAGAAATCTATAACATTTGTTCAGTGTTTTTTGAATATCATAAGAGCTTTCTTGGAGATTTAAATAATTTAAACATAGGATTAAGTAATTCTAATATCAGAAGACATATATGCATAATTCTAACCACAATAAAATTTTCTGATTTATGGAAAAAAGAACTTCTAAACCTAAGCATGACATAAGCAGAAAACAACAAAAGAAGAAAAATTAATAAACAAAAGATAAAAACAATAAAAACAATCTTACGGTATATAGTGGACACAAATTCATTCTGTGGGAAATGTCCTTGGGGTTAATGGTGGTATTTTGGGGCATGATCAATTTGAAACAGTAGTTAAAAACTTCAGAGAGCTGGTTCTCTTCTTTTTAATTATTTGAAACTGGAAATGTCTACTTCCTTATTTATTTATTTTTAATTGGTAAATTGTTTCAGGCCTTTTTGCTATAAGACCTATAAGCTTTTACCAGATTTTTATTTATTTATATAGTCATATATTTGAAAGACCAAACCCAGGAAATAAATAGAATTATTATTTTAAGAAGAATTTTATAACAAGAACATCTTCAACACATCATATTTTAGTTGTATTTAAAAAGTTAGGTCCCATCTTTCTTTGATTCTTGATAAGATTTTTTAATATTAGTGTTTCCTCTCATTTAATTAGTTTCTGTTAGACCTTTTTCATTCCTAATTGCATTATTATAACCTGTCAGTGTCTGGGATTTTGTGAAAGTCTTTTGGAAGGTAAAGATGTTTTTGTCACTCTAGAAATGATGGGTATACAAAGTCTTCTTCCTTGGTTTTGCCTTATTAAGAAGATAACATGACAGATTTTCTGCAAATGTTTTAAAGAGGTAATGAAGGAGGACTTAAATGTTTTATAAACACTATATATTAATATTTCTGAGCACAAAATAAGCTGGTTGTAAAGCAATGCCACAGAATGTTTTATGGGGATAATGTGATTGTTCTGTAAAAAAGAAAAAAATACACTTTCAGTAAGCACTGTTACTCTTGGGTTAAAAAAGAATTTTATGTAGAATTTAATGTGCTTAAAAAGATAATCTTATAAGCTAATAGATGCCATTTCCCTTAATAATCTCTTTTATTTTGTAATTCATACCGTCATTGTTTGCAGATCCCCTAAAAAGTCCATACTTATCTGATTAAGTTGCATCTTAAATATGTATATACGCAATTTTTTTTTTTTTTAACTTTAGTTTAAGACATTTTAAATTAGACTTTATTTCCCCTATAGATATATTTCACTGTTTGGTCAGAAATACATTATACTTATATACATGTCTATTAAGTTCTCTTATAAGATTAAACTTCTTGGGTCATCATTTAATTAATAATCTTTTGCTGAGTATATCGTATTTATTTTATCAAGTTCCTTTGAAGAGATGTAGATACACAACTCACTAGAATCTGCGGTTTAGCAGCTTTGATTTTGAAACCACACTTCTCTATGTAATTCAGGCTATATAAAAAATTCCTTCCTTAAGTTTTTTTCTTGCTTTTTTAGTTGTTTGTGTATGTGTATATGTGAACTTACATGTATAGATTTTTCAATATCATTGGGAAATTATGTTCAGTTTATCAGTTAAGTGTATTAATAGGTATCAGCTGTTGTTTTCTGTTTTGCCTCTTAAATTTTTCTCAGGTCTTTGATGAGTAATTTAGTGTTTCTGTGTCTCAGTTTTTCCCTTTATTGCACATGATCAAAATCATACTGTGCTCCATAGGAATTACTTGAATAATTGCTAAGTGACATTAAATTCTTTCTGAATTAAATAATAGGGCAAGAGATACTATTTAGTAATACATAGGATACATATATGTGGGCTCTGAAATAAGGGTTCCAATTGGTAAATATGTTCCCATTATAATAAATGCTTATTTCTTTTACCTTTTAGAGAATGTGCATGCCCTGTCATTATATATAATTATTTCTAGACTATAAAAACAAAAAAATGGCAGAACTAGTTCCATGAGACATGGAAAATATGAAAATTATCAACGTCTTAAAAATAGTTTATAGTATCTTATGGACTTTTTAAAAATAATACTTCCTTTTTTGCCATCTCCTTTTTTTTGTTTTTTACTTTTTTAATTTAGTTAAAAATAGAAAGTTTCCAATGAAAATATATTTCCTTATATTTATTATATAATGCAATTAAATGCTTAACAGCCAAATTGAAACCCTGTCTTGAAACTACCAGTTTTTTTAGGTATTTATTTCTTTTTGATAGATGTTCTTTGTTGGAGGTAGTTATGGGCCCACTTAGCAATATCTTGTTTTTATTTCTACAGTTCCTGGCACATTTAATACTTAACTATTTGTTAATGAATGACCACTGCACATAAATAATGATTGATTAAATACTTTGAATTAATACAAAACTTTTAATATTATAGTTTATTTCTAGAACAAATTGGTCACTAAATATAAGTATTTGATGAAAATACTTTAAAAAGGTAATAAAAGAGGATTGCTTTAAGGCACTAAAGAATAGTAGATGAATTTTTTTCTGTGTATTAATTAGATAAGGGAATAGGAACCACAAACTTCAGATAAGTTGGTTGATACATCAATGTAAATGAAAATGAAGAGATTCCTTTCCTTGAACTTACTTGATTTTTAAAAGATAGACTTCAGAGATAGATTTTAAAGATAGGTGGGCCTTCTCTATACATCTTTATCAGGCTATCAAATTAGAAATAAGACCAAAGTTTTAAACCTCAAATTTTAATCTTAATTGTGTCAACTCAATGCAACACATTTTCTTATTTAATGGAAATTAAGAGAGAGAAAACAACAATTTTTTCTTAAGAACCCAGCATCTTTTATTTTATTTTGTACTGTGGCCATTTCTCAGAATTATTCAGGCAGAAAATTATCTATGATGCTATTTCACTTTCAGAGCTAAATGCACACTATTAAATGCTTGCTATAGTCTCCTTATTTGAGTATATGGCAGTATATATAGGTATTCAACCATTATAGTTACAAGATTGGGGTGTTAGTTTGGTCTCTGAACAATGTTGTTTAGCTCTTTTATTTAATTTCACATTTTAAACATGTGGCTTCTGAGTTGCATTAAGGAACCATTGGCAAAATACTAAAACAATTGTTATGTTAGATATAATCTTAAAGGTAAAGATAAAGTAGCATATCACAATATCTCAAAAGATATATGGACTTTCTGTACCTGTTAGCCTGAAGAAATATGCTGCCTAATTCTTTTAACAGAGTTCACATCAAAAGGGAAGAAAAGTTGGTAGAGCAGTAGGAATTATTTGAAAATTTAAACAAAGGAATATAATTATGACCTCTTTGAACCTATTTCTTAGTTTTTTATTACTGTCTCTTATATTGATACATTTACTTGATTTAATAATAATTTATAGAGTTGTTTTCAAGGAACTTCTGAGATGATTAGAAAACAATATCTAAACTAATGCAAAATTAAAATTCAATAAAATTAGGAATACTATTTCTGCCACATTTTGGTCTATTTAACATAGTTATATTCCTGTTTTGATAAAATACTCATAAATTTCTAATTTGTTTAACAGACAGTTTTCATTTTTATATTTTAAAAGAAAAGTTACCTTTTGTGGTCTCCTTTGGTTTTGGAAACTTAATTTATTATTATTTTTGAATACCTGCTCATTTAATTATATTTACTTTTTAAAAGCTACTAGTTGAATCAGATTACCGTACTAAGAAATAAAACTATTGGGAAAGCTGGGATGGCTCAGTGGGTTAAGCACTCTCATTGAAGCCTCGAGGACCCAAGATCAAATCCCAGCTCCAGCCCAGGCGGACCCACATGCTGAACTGGGGTGTGCTTCCCGAACGTGGTGAGGCCCCTAGTTCAGTTCAAAAAATAAAAAATAAAAGAAAAAGAACTATTAAAAAGCCAATATTTAATATACGAACAATGCTACAATGTGTAAAGAAATTTGCCTGAGCATTAACAAATATATTTTTCTTTCCTTTTTTTTAAAAATCTTTTTTTTTTAACTGATAATTTATTTTTATTTTTATGTATTTTTGACAGAGAGAGAGAGAGAGAGAGAGAGAGAGATACAGAGACAGAGAACTGAACTGGGGGAGCTCCCAGTTTAGCACATGGTTCCACACAGGCCAGGGCTGGGATTCGATCCCCGGTCCCCAGCGCTGCAAAGTGAGCGCTTAACCCACTGAGCCATCCCGGCTTCCCCTTTCTTTCCTTTTTTAATTAATGATTAGTAGGAAACAAAGAAAACATTACAACTATTTAAAATTTTATAACATATCATCCTAGCTGATACATTTAAAAAAAAAGCAGTAATTTGGGTGTAAACAACAAAAATTTAAAAGTAAAAAAAAAAAAGGGTTGTAATTGAATACAAACTTAATCATATGTGCTTTGTTTCAGTGTTTTTAAATCCAGACTTTGTAAACTACATAGAATAACAATAATCCAAATAACTTCTGTAAAGTTGTAAATTTTAAAGTAACTATGAAGTGATGAAACAAGCTAAAACGATTTCACAGAAATACTGTTTCCATTTATTAAAATTTATTTACAAGTTGTTTTGTCCAGTAGTTCTCTAATATTTAGTTTTCAGAACTATATATTTATCTACTTGTATTTATTCAAGCTTAGAATATATAGGAGGTAGTTTCAGAATTGCCAGCCCAAACCACTGCAAAAAGTAAATCTTTTAAATTTAGTTGTGTGTGTGTGTGTGTGTGTGTGTCACATGCAGTGATATGCATAAAGGTTAAGTGAAAAATTAGTGAATTTTGAGAAAAGCATATATTCACACAACCCTCATTTCTATTAAGATATATAACATTTTCATCATTCCCAAAAAGTTGTGCCCTTTTTTAGTCAGTCCTTCTTGAAGGCAATCGTTTTTCTATATTTTTCACTATGAGGTGGTTTTGCCACTTGTAGAATTTCACATAAATGGCATGTTTAGTTTTTATTTGATGTCAGCCATCATGATGGATGTTTCAGGAATCCCTCTGTGGTTTTAATTTGCATTACCTTGAAGTATAATGATGTCCAGCACATTTTCATGTGCTCACTGGCTATTAATATATGTATTCCTCTTGTGAACTAATTCTTTTGTTGGTTATAGCCATTCTAACAGGTGTGAGGTGATATCTCATTGTGGTTTTAATTTGCATTTCCCTAATTATTAGTGAAGTTGAGCATGTTTTCATATATCTGTTGGTCATTTGTATGGCATACTACTCAGTGATAAGAAAGTATAGGGGAAGCCGGGATGGCTCAGTGGGTTAAGCGCTCACTTTGCAGCGCCGGGGACCGGGGATCGAATCTCGGCCCCCGCCCGTGTGGAACCATGTGCTGAACTGGGAGCTCCCCCTGTTCAGTTCTCTCTCTGTCTCTGTATCTCTCTCTCTCTCTGTCAAAAATAAAAATATATTAAAAAAAAAAAAGAAAGAAAGAAAAGATAAAATACAGCCATTTGTGACAGTATGGATGAACCTTCAGACCATCATATTAAGCGAAGTAAGTCAGACTAAAAAAAAATCAAGAAACAAATGACCTCACTTATAGGTACAATATAAAACTGAAAGTGACAAAGAAATAAAAACTCATGGACAGTCAATAGTTTAGTGTTTAGCAGAGGGTAAGGAGGGAGGGGAGTGTAGGAGTAGGAGGGGTGAGAGAGTAGGGAGGGGGTATCACATATATAGTGATGGAGAGAGAACTGACTCTGAGTAGTGAGCATGTAATGCATATACAACTTAATGTAGAATTGTACACCTAGAACATACATAATTTTCACCAAGCAATGTCACCACAATAAATTTAACAATTAAAAAAATTAAACATAAATAATTTTAACTTTTATATTGAGATATGTGATCATCTGAAATTAATTTTTGTTTATGTTCTCAGAGTTAAGGAAAGTTTATTATTCCATGTGAGTTTCCAGTTTCCAAGACCATTTGTTGAAATGCTTGCCTTACCACATTAAATTGCTTTGGTGCCATGATTAAAAATCAATTGACTTTTTAAATGTGAGTGTATTTCTAGTCTTTGTATTCTGTTCTACTAATCTATGTATTTATTCTGGGCCATTACCAATTGTCTTGACTGTTGAGGCCTAATAGTAAGCTCTTTTGTTATTCTACATCCTTTGCTTTGGTGTCACAAATAGCTTGTCCATTTTTATTTAAAAGAAAAACACAGCAAAACAAAAATAGGTAAGTTGGATTTAATTCACAAATAAAAACTTTGGTGTGTCAAAGGATACTATGAATAGAGTAAAAAGCAATCCACAAAATAAGAGGAACTATTTGCACATCATTTATCTGATAAGGGATTATCTAGAGTATATAAAGAACTACAACTCATCAACAACAAAAAAACTGATTAAAAATGAGCAAAGACTTGAACAGACATTTCTCCAAAGATATACGGAAGGCCAATAAACACATAAATGATGTTCAACAGCACTAATTATTTGGGAAATTTAAATCAAAACTACAATGAGATACTTCAAACTCATTAGAATGGCTATTAGATAACAACAATGAAAACAATAACAAAAAACAAAATTACAAGTATTGGTGGAACCTTTATGCACTGTTCATGGTACTGGGGCATCCATAATGGAAAACAATGTGGTGGTTACTCAAAAAATTAAATTAGAATTGCGATCTGATTCAGCATTTCCACTTCTGGGAATATACTCAAAAGAATCAAAAGCAGGGACTCAAAGAGATACTGTACTTCCATATTCATAGCAGCATTATTGGCAATAGCCAGAAAGTTGAAGCAGCCCAAGTGTCAATAGATGGATGAATGGATAAACAAAATGTGATATATAGGTACAATGGGATATTATTCATCCTTAAAAAGGAAATTCTGATGTATGCTAGAAAATGGATGAATCTTGAAGGCCTTATGCTGAGTGAAATAAGCCAGTCATAAAAGGACAAATATTGTATAGTTCCACTTAATAGGAGGGATAGAGCAGTTAAATTCATAGAAACAGAAAGTAAAATGGTGGTTGCCAGGAGCAGGGTGACTAAGTAGTTTGTGTTTAATGGGTACAGAGTTTCAGCTTGGGAGAATAAAAATGTGGAGATGGATGGTGGTGATGGTTGCACAGTATAAATGTACTTAATGCCTACAAACTGTATATTTAAAATGGTTAAAATGATAAGTTTTATGTTATATATATTTAACCAGTTTTTTAAAAAGGACAAAAGCTTACAGGATTACAATTAGCTTTGTGTTGATGAATTTGGGGATCATTAACATCTTATAATGTCTTCTGATCCATGTACTTGGTACAATATATCCATTTATTAAGGTATTCAGATATCTTTTTTCTTATCGTTAATGTAGTTTTCACTAGACGTCTTGCATGTATATTATTAAGTGTATTCCAAACTATTTAATGTTTTTTCATGCTGTTGTATAGAAAAATTTTAATTAAAAATTTTCAGTGTTTAGCAACTGTCAAGAGCTGGAGGTGTTGAGGTGGTAAACAAGAGGCCAAACAGTAATGGTTGCTGGATCCCTAAGTGTTCCATTTTTCCCCACTAAATCACACTGGATAAGGATCAGATAGATCACTGCAGACATTTGGGAGTGTGGTTGGGGGGCATTAATGTCCCTACTGACAGAGCAAAAGGCTCTGAACAAAAGGCTCCTGCTGTTTGATGGACTCAGGAGCTGTGTGTGTGGGAGTGGGGTTTGTGGGGAGGCAGGTGGGGGGGAAGTAGAGGAGTGAAGGTTAGGAACTACAAAAGTTCTGAGTCAATGGATAAAAGTTTCTTTAAGACCCCTTAATATGGAGGTCTTGGTAGAGATGCATGAGCTGTACTTTAGTCTAGCTCCTTCTTCCCCAGTATAAGGAGGCCTCAAAAATTGCACTAACCCTGTAATCCTGGAATAAACCCCTCCTGGGTTTTGAGAAACTGTCTCTTTTATATATTTTGGGAATTCGTTTGCTAGTATTTTGATAAGGTTTTTTGTATTTCTGTTCATGGAAGTATACCTCTGTTTTTTGTAATGTATCAGGTTTTGTTATCAGGTTATACTGGCCTTCTAAAAGGCTTTAGAAAATGTCCCTTTCCCTTTTTTTTGAAGCATTTGATTAAGATATATATTATTTCTTTATTGAATTCTTGAATTTCCCAGTGAAACCATTTGGACCATAATTTTATTTGTTGGAAGGTTAATAATTAACTCAATTTAAAAAATAAATATAGAGTTGTAGCATTTTTATTTTTATTTTTTGTCTTGTGTAGTTTGGATAAGATGTTTGTCAAGCACTTAATTTACTTCATTTCAGGAGTCAGTTGATGCTTTAGTCATGCTTATCATTTTAAAGCACTACAACTATTTGCTTAAGACTGCTTCCTATAATATTTTGGATCATATTCTCTTCCCTCTAAGAATAGGTTAGTATTTAATTTCATGTATTCTCCCTGACTGATATGATCCCATAATGATCATTTTCTTGCTTTGATGACCCTTGGGACCCACACAAAATTTTACATCATACTGTCATTTGCTTGCTTGGAAATCATGAATTATTTTTACTTTTTCTACTAAATAAGGGCAGAGAGTTGGTCTTCTATTTACTTATGCTGATACTCATAGTCTAATACAATATGGCACAAGCAGTGAATGCAAAATAAATACTTGTTAATTTACCGGTATTTCCTGATTGGCATTGCTAAATCTGTACACATTTGTAACTTTATACAATTGTTTATAACCTCTTTGAGGGCAGGGACATTTCTTTAAATAGTTCCTGGTTTGTTTTATTTTTTTTAATTTAAAAACATTTTTTAACTTTAAAAACAAACTTAAAAATAATATATACGTGTTGTTAATCAAACAATAGAGAGTAGATAAATACTAGCTTTTGATTTACTGCTGATTACTTCACTGCGAGTTTGGAGATCTCAGGTAGTTCAAGCTTTTCACTGGATAGTTCTGTAATTTTTGGCAAGTCGCTTAATCTCTGTGGGTCTCACTTCTTATTTTAGGAGAGAACCTTAGGCTATCATCTTTGATGTCTACCACACTAGTTCTAATATTCACATTATGTGATCTTCCGAGTTCCCAAGTCCATCTTGCTTACTTTTTAACATTCTGTAACAGGCTTTCCTGTAAATGTATATTCTCAGCAGAATCTCTTTTAGGCTCCTCTAACTATATGTAATGTGTTTATTATTTTTTTTATTAAGTCTTTTAGAGTGGAAGCAGTTTTCTACCTGCCCTATCTCATTTAGCTAAGAGGAGTGGAAAATAGGTCATATCAAAACACTGACTTCCTTTGATAAATAACAAAATTTTTTTTTAATTATATTGAAATCTAATTTTCATACCATAAAAATTCAAAAATTTTAATATAGTTAATTTATTTATTTTTGACAGAGAGAGAGAGAGAGATACAGAGACAGAGAGAACTGAACTGGGGGAGCTCCCAGTTCAGCACATGGTTCCGCACGGGCCAGGGCCAGGATTCGATCCCCGGTCCCCGGTGCTTCAAAGTGAGCGCTTAACCCACTGAGCCATCCTGGCTTCCCCAGAATTCAAAAATTTTAAGTGTAGATTTTAATGATTTTTAATAAATTTATAGAGTTGTTCAGCTATCACTACAATCCAGTATTAGAGTATTTGTGTTACCTTAAAAAATGCTGTGCTTGTTTATTGTGACTTAGTATTCTTATCTGTAAAATAGCAATAATCAATAGTACCTACTCCATACTTTGTTGGAGGATTAAATGAGATAACTACTCGTAAAGGGCTTGGCAAAGTAGTTAGGAAAATGTAAATGCTCTATACATGCAAACAACAACTGTAATAGGACACTTATATGTTTACTATGTAACGAGCACCTCGTTTATTTTTATTAAATCATTTAATTCTTATAACTACCCTATAAGGGAAGCAGTATTATTATCTCCATTGAATTGAGGAAACTAAGGCATAGAGAAAGCTTAAGTAACCTCCCAAAAGTTGCATAGCTAGAAAGTGGTGGAACTGATATCTAAATTCAGGCAGTCTAGCTCCAAATCCTGTGCTCTTTACGCTATTCAGTCTCAGTATAATTTACATTTCAGTTCCCTGGCTGGATCACCTTGCCTTTGGTAAATGTATTTGTTGCAGGCTAATTGTTGACATCCCTTTCAAGATCATACCATATTTTGTTTTCATTTTAGGGTTTTCAAAACTATGTAGTCTTGAGACTTCATTGCTATTTACCCATGCTAAATAATTAAAATATACTACTTTTCATTTTTAACTTTAGATGTTATCATATTATTCTTTATATTTTACATTGAATGATGATCTTAACACTAATAACAGATGTAACCTTTTCAGATGTTATCTCTGGGTAATGTTTTTAAGGAAATAACTGCCCTTTTTTATGGACAAGATTACATATTTTTCAGATAATTTAAGAATATGTTAATATCTAAAGGATATATAATATTTAAAAGGTATAAATAAGATGTATTTATATTAAATGTGTACACATACAACATTCTAATATGTATATATAATATAAACACAATATATGTATATTAATTTAAATTGCTGTTTGTGAAAATCTGTGATGCTATCTGTAGTTTTTTGATCATTAGTAAGTTTAATTGTGGTCATCTCTTTACCAGTGCCTTTGTAGTCCCTATAGTCTTGTCGTCAAGAACAACACACATTATTAATCTAATTGTAGATTGAAGAAATGTCTGAATATACAGGCATAATGATGTGAAATTTTAGAGAGGCGAATATTTGTATAATCATCAGTTGCGCAAGGTAAACAAACAAGGTCACAAACAAGGTATATTTGCTCATTGTGAATTAAATTTGGAGAGCATATATAATGGGATATGTCAGCCTTTTGTTTACCTGTAATCTGAGGGGTTTTTGTTTTTGTTTGAGAGGAGGGGTTTAAAAGTATAGAACAATACATAATAATAGACCATCAATTGCAGTCATTTTAATTTAGTAAGCTTTGCCATTAAGAACATTGTCATTTCAGAATCTTCACAAAATAAATGTTAGTTTGTTCTTTAGTTGAGATGTTCTGCATCAAGTTGATTTCTTTCTTTAGCATATATGAAACTGAGAGTGTGTATTTTAGTTAACACTGATATTTGAATAGAAACATTTCATATTTCTATTTTATGATTAAGGATAGAGAGGAGAAACTATCAAGTCACATTTTCTCCTTCATTTCACCTTATTCAGACATTCTCTAGGTATGCTATGTGTCATTCATATACCTCTAATTTTCCACTTAATATTGGTGATGTGCATGGAGAGGTTAGGTTGTTAAGTAGGAAAATTAGGATGATATTTTTTTTTATTTATTAAGGTAACCTCCCCGCCCCTCCTGTCTCTCTCTCTTATAATGGTAGTGCATTTAATATTTACCTTAATAGGCTGAAAAACTTAGCCTCTTTTGAAAACTTAAGTAACTAACCAGGGAAAATGGTGAAGAGGGCTTGAGGCTGAAATTGAGAGGTTTGAATTTTATGTAAGGCTGTGCCACCAAGAGGCTGTGTCATGAGGAAAGCAGATAATTTTTTCTGGGAAACAGTGATTTATAAAATGAGCAATGTATTAAATCAATTTGACAGTCCCCTTTAATTTTCACATTCTGTGATTTTATAATACTATAGGAATGAAGATGAGAAAGAAATTTAGACATGAAAAATATTATCCAGATGTACGGAATTCTAAATAATTTATAGCATAAACCTCCCACCAACAGTGCTGTTTTTTAATTGTATTATTAGCCCGTAATATTTTTCTAATTTCAATTTCAGTTACATATTTTATAGATCACAGCCTGCCAGAAATGTGAGTTAATTATAAGGCAGCCATTTTTCATTTTTTGCTAATTGTTTCATAGGTTTGTGAAGGAATGTTTTTTTTTTTTACATATTGTTAAATTTATTGGTTAGTAAAAATACATAGATTCCAGGTGTCCAATTCTGTAGTATATTGTCTATGTGGTTGTATTCTGTGTTCACCATCCAGAGTCAGTTTTTTTTTTCCATCACCATATATATAGTGAAAATGTTTTCTTTTAATCTGAAAAGTTTTGTTTTCTGTAAAAGAAAATATTGTAGATTGAGCTTTTTAAACAAGCTCAAATATATTTGTAGGTAATAATGACATTTTTATCTGGGTATTTATAGCATTTCTCATACTTATTCTCACTTTATAGCTCCTAATTGTTTTGCAATTATGTTTTTTGTTTTTTTGTTTTTTCAATTCTTAAGAGTATTTTATTTGTTTATTTTTTTTATTTATTTTAATCCTTTTTGTGTGTGTGAAACAGTTTCAAGGAGCAATTACGTTTATCACACACTGGCATGAGTTAAGATTATCAATTTCTGAACTTACTCTTATTACAATGTACTTAATAGAATTTAAAGCTAAATATAGCATACTTATATACAAGAGGCCCTCATTTAAAAGGGGTTTACCCTTAATTTTGGTCTTACTTCCTAGGCTGTCCTCATTTATTAATTAAGAAAATACATCATCAAGAATTAGGTTGACATTGTGAAATGACTTGGTAGCGACTTTTACCATTGCACATGAACAGTGCACTTATTCTAAATCACAGTATCACTTTCAGCCAGATAACCACTAAAATCACTACACTGTGGTTTCCTGAAAATGCCATAATCCTTCAAATGCCACATTAAACCAAGAAAGAAAACCATCAGTAGTGCCTGCACAGTTATGTAGAAGAATGAGCCATGAACCAAGTGAAAAGATGTTCTGGAAGAACAGTAACCTTTCCCTTGATATGTGCATTTCCCATTACATTCTTGACATAAAATGTTGCAAAATGATTTAATGGTGGCATTTTGTTTTGCTGACTCCTTTTTTTCATTAAAAAGAAACTAAAGTTAGGATAGGAATGTAGGGCAAGAGTGACCAAGCGCTGAATTCTATTATAGAAATCTGTTTTCAAAATAAATAAAATATTTTAGGAACATGACTTTTCTCCCTCTACATTGTATGTTAACTGTGATAAACAAATCATTTAATCCCTACTATACCTTCACAGTGATGTTATTTGTTCTTTAAAGTTAAAATTTTTCCCCCACTGTCCTCTTTTTTTTTTTTTTTTTTTTCCTTCTAGTAACCCCTGATCATAAATGACATGTCTGTAAATCAGGAAAGCTTTGTTTGGTAATTATGTAGGACTTACCTATTACATGTAACTCAGAAAGTGTCCTATGTTTTATTGTTACATTGGATGTATATCAGAAGAGCTAATTATACAAGGAAACAAAGTACGAATAGGTTCAGAGGTCTAAAAGATCAGTGTCTGTTAATTTGGACCAGGTACATTTCTTTTGAAATGAAGTCATAAAGTTGTCCCACATAAAATTAGTACAAAGTTTATTTACACCTGTGAAAACGTACCAAGAGAGAGAAAGTAACTTGTCAAAATATAATTGGTAAGACATTTTGAACCATTGGATTTTCAGTTTTGGCAATGATACGGAGTATCTGGGTACAGTTATTTAAAAAACAAACGAACGAACAACTTAATTTATATTACACATTCATAATTCTTAGTATCTCACTTAAAAATGCAGCAGATAGTGTTTGACTGAACACTACTTTAATTCCCACTACCCCAGTATATAGGAATAGTCATAAAGGTGCAATTTCAATTAAAGGAATATAAATTTCACTTGGAATTTCTCAGTTGTTTCTTTTTACCCAACTGACAGACTTTTTCAGTAGGAGACTTTATCACTCTTTATGAATTCTGTAAGTGTAGATCAGGTTTAGTTTCCTAAGAAATGTAAACTCTGCTGCTTTTTCTTCCAAATGTCACAAAAAAAGCTTTTGGAAAGCTTTAAGTTCAAAAATTTTTTATCTTTATTTTATCTTATTTAATTCCTTGCCAAAAACAAACAAAAAACAACTGTTATCTAGATCAAAAGAATTAATCAGGACAACATGCAGTATGAATATCCCCATGCTTTCAAATAAAAATTACTTAAAGGCTATGTTAGTGATATAAAGTGTGCCTGCTGAACTAGTTCCTTACTTCTTCCCTCCTTCTCTCCCTTTCTCCCTCACTTTTCCTCTTCTTTCCCCCAACCTCCCTAGTCAATCCACTCACTCACTCACTCACTAACATCCAGTCATCATCATGACCAGAAAGCTACAGAAATACATTATATAGTAATGTTTCTCCAAGAATTTCACATAGTGAGAATTCAGTATAGGATTACCCAGTAAGATAATTGCAAAGAAGGAGTGGTAACCAATAAAATCAATGGGGATGTTAAAGAATGGTTTAAGTAAGTAAGGAATAATGGAGCAAGGCATTCCAAAAGAGAAGACAGCATAGATGTAAGATGGGAGGTTCTTTTATGGCAATAGGTATTAATAGATTCAAGCAGAGATCAATGGAGAATTATTTGACCTAAAACAGCACAATGTGTGATTGTCTGTTTGGAGTGTAACATTATATAAATGAGATATAAAAAGATTTTCTAAGATTCTATTTTTATAACTACTAGTATTGGCTAAAAGATGTAGTTAAAATAAGTTAGACATAAACTTCAAAATGTGCACAAAGAAAATAAATGTACACATACACATATATTCTGAAAAGAAAACAAAACCATTAGTAAAAGAAATGTTTTAGCATATACGGCGAGCCTTTGATTTTAAAGATAATGGCATACTGGGTTGGAAAACACACTTATTAACTTATTGGATTGATTTTTTAAATACCTAAGCAATATGTGTTGTTTGTAATCATTTAAATAACAACGGTATAAAAGGATGTTATGATCTCCTTACTTACTCTAAACCTGCCCCTTTGAGATAACAAACATTACAATTTAGAATATAATCATCTATACTTCTAAGTACATACAAAATATTCAGGGCCCATTGACTTGCCTCCCTCCCTCCATCTCTTCCTCTCCCTGTTGTATCTATCATAAATCTTACTCTGAACCTTTTTTATTTTTTCAAACTGGAGAGTACATAATGAACTTTTTCAATATAGAACTAAACCAGTATTTTAAATAGTTACAAAGTATATCATATTGTGGATATACCATAATTTATTGTAGTATTTCCCTGTTAATGGAAATTAATTTTTTTCTGTTTGATTTCTATCCCAAAGTACCTTTGTTAGGACAAAGCGTGTGTGTGTGTGTGTTATTACATATATTATTATCTGAAAATGAAACTTACCAATTTTAAAATTTATCTCTCCAAACAATACCATTATTCATTTACCCAAATTGGTTATTATGATATTTAATTCTGTCTTAGACAAGGGTATGCTATTATTTATCCAAAGTTTGGTTTATTGTACCATTACTTTAGTTCTTTGGTGAAAAAGTGAGAGAAATAAATTTAGAACGTTATTACAAAGTGAATAACCCAGTTTCTTTAGTTTTAGCCTTTCTTTCATAACTACTATGTAAGTTGTTTAATTTTTTATGGTTTTCCTTTGAGAAATATGTTCCCTGGAAACATATTTTTATGAGGTTTTTATATGTCTGTGTTCCTAAAATAGGCAATTTGAGAAAAGCATTATGGGTATAGAGAAGACTGTTAAGTTAGGTTGATTACCTCATGACGATACTGTTAAAAATGTTTAAACTTATTCATGCATTCTGTATATGTCATTTTTTAGTACACAAATAATAATACATGAAGACAAGAACTCCAAGTGTGATTTAGTTCATAAGTAGGCAACCACTTGAGCACTAAGAGTACTGATAGACTGAACAATGTCAAAGTAACTCCTTAAGTTACATTCTCTCCAAATAGTAGCTAACAGAGATGTTCTGCTTTAAATGAATCTGTTAGGCACTCCTGATTGCTCAGCAAATCAGATGGCCACAGACAGCTGCACGAGGAAGATAGGCCTTGGAAAGACTAAATCAATGGGATTCAGTCACGTCCACGTGAAATTACATCAGTCAAATCCTCCAGACCCAAATTTCTCGTCAGGTTACTCATTTCTGTCAGGCACTGAAGAATAAAAAAATGTCCTGATTATATCAAAGAACTTGTGATATGGCCTATAAATGTAGATCTTTTTTAGAAAGGAAGTTGAGTTCCATTTAGAGCATTGAGCACACTGACCAAAGATTTGTTTGTTCTTTTGAAGCTTTCATTTGTAATGAAGTTGTAGAATCTGTTTTTTTCCTTATTCTTTTAAAAATAAGGTTTCTGTGTTTATTCTCATCAAGTTTTTTTCCAGTAGATTTCATATTCATTAGAGATATTAAATTCCGTGCATTTCTTCATTCATCAAATTGTTATATGTATTAGGATATATGAGACATAAGAGTTTAGAGGATCATTCAAATATTTCTAAAAGGAGGGAGAATCTTCATATTAAACAAAGGTGACATTTGAGTTAGATCTTGAAATATGGGCAGGATTCGGATGATGAATATGAGAGATACCAAATCCATTCAAAGAATGAATGAACGTGAAAAAAAGGCACTCATGTGTGATACAGATTTAAGGCAGATTGGTGTCTGGATTAAGGCTAATAATTTTTAGAATCTAATGGAGATTCACTGAGGGCAAGAGATGATAGGAAGGATAGTGCTTACAAGATTGAAAATTTGGTGGCCTGTGTGGTAAACAAATGATAAGCTACAGGTAGACCAGTTTGGGGGCTAGGAATCTAGCCATTCTAGACTGATAGAAAAATAAATGGAAAGGATTAGAAAGATTCATGAGATATAAATTACCCCAAAGATTGTAGTAGATAATTAACTAAAATGGGGAGGTAAGGAAGAATGAATGTTAAATCTAACTGGCTGACTTTAATATACCTACATGTTTCCCTTGCTATCTGAAAGTAGAGAATTTCTGTGAAATACTTTTTAAGCCTAAATGGTGTCGAAACAAAGAAGCAGTTGCCATTAATTTTTATGGAAAAAGTCTGTGACTATTCCCAGACCCCCATAAAGAGCCTACCAAATCATACCAAATAATACATGAAACCTAAAAGAAAAACTAACATGTAATAAAAGCAGGAATTATATAACTACAAAACTGTAGTAGGTAAAAGTAATGTGTGTACAGTATAGTTTTACTTAGCAAAATCAGGAAATCAGAACACTGGAAGGCTGAGAGCTAGTGTTGAGCTAAGTGGATCAAGGTTGGGTGGTGGGAGGTACAGGAGATTGGGGTGTAGGAGAGAGAAAGGAAGAAGGTCATTTATTAATATTTCATTGCTGTGTGAATCCATCAGGGCAGCTATGACACTAATGTCTACCTGTACCTATGGCTGCCTGACTTGATGTCGAAGGTCAAAGTCTTCATCTGTGTGGCTGATATGGGAAACTTAAGTAGGACAGTATGCTTGACTTCTTTGCCTCATGTGTTTTTCTATCATAGTTCTTTGTAGGCACTTAAAACACCCTGAAACCCTGCCCCTAAACCAATGTACACTTTCAAAGACTCAATACTTTGGTGAATGCAGTGCATACCCACCATCCTTATTTCCTTCACCATGACCTAAATCAGGGTTGTACAATCTTTTGGCTTCCCTGGGCCACATTGGAAGAATTATCTTGGGCCACACATAAAATACACTAAGAATAGCTGATGAGCTAAAAAACAAACAAAAACCACACACACACACAAAAAGCAAAAAATCTCATGTTTTTAAAAAGTTCAAGAATTTGTGATGGGCCTCATTCCAAGCTGTTCTGGAACACGTGGCCCACAGGCTGCGGGTTGGACAAACTTGACCTAAACCCTAATTACTTCCAGTTGTATGCTAAGTGTAATGCTCTTAAGAGTGTTCTTAGACATTTCTGATATCTTAGAACACATCTTGCTAATGGACACACAAAGTGCAGTCATACCTTGGTACTTGACTGCTTTGAAACTTGTCCGATTTGGTACTTGACACATTTTGACATGGAAATTTTGTTCTGGTACTTATTATTTGTTTGATACTCATGTCGTGCTTCCCAGAACCAATTAATGACAAGCACCAAGGTACCACTATAAATCAAGATGAAGCACAGATGCTCACAGACACACTTTAGAACTACAGAGCCTTGATGCTGAGATGCTGAGTCTCCTTCTCCAGGAAGGAGCTTTTGGGTGCTGCTCTGTAACAGCTCGCTGCAAAACAAATAATGAATGCTGTTTGCTTTTCAGCTTTTTTGTAAAAGTAAAAATCATTAGATTTCTTTCAGTTAGTGAAAACTAATATGGGACCCCCCTAAAAGTGAAGTGGTGTAGCATGAACTTTTGAAAAGTGGGGCATACCTGAGATTAGACTGACTAGGTAGTAGTAACAGAATGGTGAGTGCCTTTATATTTTGGAGATGAATACATTAGATGAATTGCACAATAGGGGATGGTGAGGTTGCTTTTTAGGAATGTTGAATTAGAAATTTACAGAATGTATTTAAAGTTTTGGGATTAAAAGTATACATATTTAAAGTTGTGAGATTATATAGAGAGAGCAGAATCAAACCCTGGACATTAAATTTGGTAACTGTTACAAATTTGTTCTATGCAACTCAAGTATCCAAACCTAATTTACCTACCTTTAAGTGACTGACTGTCTCTGAGTAGATACTGAAGGACTGCTAAGAAATTGTGTTCTGTGAGAATGGAGGGACTGAAAGGACTGAGTAGTTGGGCCGCAGATTGAGTCCAGAGAAATTTAATTATCAAGTAGGAGATCCTCAAGATGAGATTGCTTAATATTCAGTGAGGTTTTTTTTGTTTGTTTGTTTTATTTTGTTTTGTTTTTGTTTTTGATAGAGAGAGAGCGTGAGAGAGAGAGACAGAGACAGAGAGACAGAGAGAAATGAACTGGGGGAACTCCTCAGTTCAGCACATAGGTCCGCACTGGCCGGGACCGGGATTCGATCCTCGGTCCCCGGCGCTGCAAAGTGAGCGCTTAACCCACTGAGCCATCCTGGCTTCCCCAAGTGAGGTTTTTTTAAAGCTTTGTTTGGTGACCAGAATATATGTATGTGTAAATAATATTTGTCTGTGCTTAGTTGTGAAGTTTTAGAACATTTGTAGCTTGTCTTCTGCCCTACCCCCCCCCTCACTTCTTTTCAGCTTTTGTTTCCATGCCTCTTTATTTGTCGTTCCTTCAAATCAGTTGAGTTTGTTCCACTTTAAGTATTGGTTCCTAATCCTGAGGATATATTCAAATCATCCGAAAGTCTTATTAAACCACAGTTTCTGTTGTAGATTTTCTGAAGTGGTATCTAAGAATTTGTATTTATAACAAGTTCTCACATAATTCTAACTCTGATGGTTTGGGGACCATACTTTGAGAAATATTTCTTTATTCCAGAAGCCCTTTAGTTGAAGCCCTAAAATAGTGGTTCTCAACTTGGCTAGGGATGCAAATCACATGTAGACAGAATTACAAACAAAATCAAAAGGAAAAAACACGTGGAGGTTTTGAACTAGTAGATTCTAAATCTATGGGGTGGAGTTGGGGTATCTGTGGTTTTATCAAGATTCACAGGTATTGTACTACCTCATTAGTACCTATGCCAGTCTCTCTCAGGCCCTTAGATTTACCTTTTCATTATACTAAGTTTCAGTTGTTTGAGGAAGATTTTAGAAAAGCATTCACCAAATAATTATTGTATATTTATTTGCACCTGATGCTGGACTTGGTTCCAGAGATAGAGGAGACACAGTTCTCTTGGCCAATATGGCATAATAAAATGTTGAAGGAGGGATACAGATAATCTAGGGATCATTTTAAAGCTCTGCATACAAAATGCAAACCAATTAAAAGGGTTTATCTGGGGATGCCAGGATAGCTTAACAGGTTGAGTGCTTGCCTTACAACCTCAAGGTACGGGGATCAAATCCCGGACTCATTTTATGCAAACCCAGATGCTAAACTGTGGCACAACTGGCAACTACCAGGATAGTGGTAAAGGTTCTCACCTCCCATGAGGGAGGCTCCCAGTTTGCTTGGGTCTGTCCCCTGTGGCCCTACATCCACCTGTGTGGAATGAAGCTGTCAAAAAAACTAATGATGTACAACTGTGGAGACTGCTTTGGCCCTCTCCTCTCTGTCTCTGTCTCTGTCTCTGTCTCTCTCTCACCTTCTCTCAAAACAATAAAATCTTTAAAAAATAAAATAAAAAAGAGGGAGTTTATCTCTCATGGTGACCCATGAGCCAGATTTGCAAATAGCAGTGGCTCTAAATAGCTCTGAAATAGGGCAGTATCTGAGGATACTTGTATCTCCTAAAGACTTGATAAGATTTCTGTTTTTAGTATAGTCAGAAGGTGCAACACAATATTGCCCAACAAAAATTTCCGGTTTTAGACTCTAAACTTTTAATTTCTCTTGTGACTTTCTCTTTAACTCATGGGTTGTTTAGAAGTGTGTTGTTTTATTTTAAAATATTTGGAAGATTTTTCTTATATCTTTATATTAATAATTTCTAGTTTGTGGTCAAAGAACATGTTTGTATGATTTCAGTTCTTTCAAACTCATTGAGGTTATTTTATGGTCTGGAATATGGTCTGTCTTGTTCTCCAAGCACTTTAAAGGAATGCATACTCATCTGTTATTGAGTGGAATGTCTTGTAAAAATGGGTTGATTGCGTTCAGGTGTTTATATATATATATATTTTTTATTTTTTTCCTACTTGTACTATTAATTACTAAAAGAGGAGTATTGCAGTCTCCAGTTATAACTGTGGACTTGTAGGTTTTGCTTTCTACATTTCGAATCTGTTTTTTTCTTTTGGTGAATAGACCCCTTAATCAATATAATGTCTCTTTTACCCTGGTAATCTTTTAACTGAATTGGTCCCATTACTCAGGGTTAATGTAATTAATGATATGGTTGGGATTAAATCTATCGTCTTGGTATTTTCTTTTTATTCTATATGTTCTTTGTATGTTTTCCCTCTTGTTCTGCCTATTTTTACATTGAGTATTTTTTATTATTTTATTTTATCTATATTATTGGCTTACGGTATTTAGACCTCTTTTTAAGAACTTTTTAGTAGTTACCCTATGTTTTACAATATACATCTTTAATGTGTCACTGACTCTCTTAAAATATTATTTTAGTACTTTGCAAGTATACAAGAACCTTAAATCACACTGTTAATGCCAGAGGCAGAATTAAGGCAAGCTCAGTTCTCCTGTGAAAGTCTTTCTTCCCTTCATATTCTCTAAGTTCATTGTTTACCACATTATGTCTAGCTCAGCAACTTGTTCAATATCATTGTACTGAATAAGAATCAGTGAAGTGTGCATACACCTAAATCTTGGCATATTTGTCTCTTCTGTTCCTATCTGGCATTCTTCTTCCTGTTTCCCTATCCCTGAGCTACCAAAGGCGCCTTGATGTAAACATGAAGACTAACATTTAAATTGAAATGAAGGTGTGTGTGTATGCATACACGCACATGCATGTGTAGGATGACGTATATCTTTGTATATCTTCAATTTTTCTGTGTCTAAAATTGTTTTAAAAACTACTCAATTTTCCATATATTTAAAACTAAAAAATTTTAAAGGCAGGTAAGTGGAGACTTTTATGTATGTATTTTAAATTTTGTTCATATATTTACTTTTGTTCATATAATTTTAATGATTTTGTTGAAAATGTTGGTACAAAAGTAATTGGGGTTTTGGACTGTGAATTTTATTTAAATCATTATACCTAGGTTCAAAAACATCTTTATTAATCAAAATAGGAACCATTACAATCAACACATTTTTGCCAACGAGAAATAAGTTTGTGTATTCCTATAGCATAAAAATCTGTGCTATGGGATTCGACAAACTCTTGGAAAACAGTTTCTGCATCCTGCTGGTTGTGGAAGTGTTTTCCCTGTAAAAAGTTGTCAGGATGCTTGAAGAAGTGGTATTCAGTTGGCAAGAGGTCAACTGAATATGGCAGATGGGGCAAAACTTCATAGCCCAATTCACTCAACTTTTGAAGCATTGGCAGGGTTGGTAGTGCGATGTGCAGTTGGATATTGTCATGGAGAAGAATTGGGCCCTTTCTGTTGACCAATGCTGGCTGCAGGCGTTGCTGTTTTCAGTGCATCTCATTGACTTGCTGAGTACACTTCTCAGATGGAATGGTTTCGCTGGGATTCAGAAAACTAGTGGACCAGACTGGTAGCTGACCACCAAACAGTGGCCCATGACCTTTTCTTTTTTGATGCAAGTTTGGCTTTGGGAAGTGCTTTGGACATTCTTCTTGATCCAGCCACTGAACCAGTCGTTAGTGGTCATATAAAATCCACTTTTCGTCACACATCACAATCTGAGAAATGGTTCATTGTTGTGTAGAATAAGAGAAGATGACACTCCTAAAAAACGATGTTTTTCTTTTGATCAGCTTATGAGGCACTAACTTACTGAGCTTTTTCACCTTTCCAATTTGCTTCAAATGCTGATTGACCATAGAATGGCCAAAGTTGAGTTCTTGAGCAACTTCTTGTATAGTTGTAAGAGGATCAGCTTCAATGACTGCTCTCAGTTGGTCCTTGTCAACTTCTGGTTGCCAACCACTATGCTTCTCATAGTCAAGGCTCTCATCTCCTTTGAAAAACTTCTTGAACCACCACTGCACTGCACATTCATTAGCAGTTTCTGCACCAAATGCATTGTTGGTGTTGTGAGTTGTCTCCACTGCTTTATGACCCATTTTGAACTTGAGTATGAAAATTGCTCGAATTTGCTTTTTTGTCTAACAATTTCCATAGTCTAAAATAAATATAAAATAAACAGCAAGTAATGAGTCATTAGCTAAAACACATAGAGTAATGCGCATTAAAATGATTATAACATAACTACATTTATTTAAGAATATATTCCAATATCAAACGGCAAATTTCAACAATGCAAAAACTGCAGTTGTTTGTACCAACCTAATATATAGCTGTTGTGTATTACTTGAAAACTAAAAGTATCAGAATAATTTGTGAATATTTTTCCATCATAACATTTTGATATCCATTCCTTTCTCTTCCATTCCTTCCTAATCTTTAATAGGAAGTCTATAGTCAGGTTGTGTGTATTTTATTGTTAACTATCAGTGGTTAATTATTAGTAACTGTTCTCTAATAGTTACTCTGTATACCTTATTTCCTCTTGCCTCCTTTCTGTGTTTCTTACTTTTGAATAGCCCTTCTTAGATCCCAGTCTGTTTGCCTTGACTGTTTGTTTCTTACTGCTAATGTATAGCTGTGTTATGTAACTCTAATATACCTTAATTCCCTAACATTCTGGGTCTTTCTCTTGCCCAATAAAATGGCCTAAATATGAATTCCCATCACTGTGGAAAGTCCACCAGTATCCTCCCTAATATTGAGAGCAGGCCATATGTTCTGCTTCTTCATTCTCCATTACATCCTGTTCTTCTTTGTTTTCCAAACACCATTATTCCAAGGCTGTATTGAAACTTTCCTGAGCAATTTAGGGTAGCAGAGAGGTCTCACAACACAGAACAGTGTAAAATTTAAAATTAAGTGGTTTATATCACTGTTCTTAGAAGTTACTTGGCCATCCCTACCACCAAAAATGTTGTCTCATTGCCTTAAGTCTGGCTTTAAAAAAAGCAATGATCAGTGATTTAAGTGTTGTACATCATAAAGGTTTTACAGAAGAAATTAGAAAATAAACTGGGTCTTGTGAAAAGTCATTTAAAAATGCTTTTCTTTTAGTAAAAATTGGGCAAAGAGATATTTAATTTTCAAAATATTTGTATTTGTGCAATGAAGGTAGACAAGCTGCCACTGATATTTTTCTTATTAAGGTAATATTCTGATAACATTTAGATAAAAAAGAAAATGTTTACTCAGATACTCTTCTTTTATAATTAACTTGATTTGGTGATTTCGGATTGTTGTGTGGAATGGCTCACCTGCCTCACACAGTTAGTATTTAATGTATGACATCCTTTGATTTTTAAAATCTTTATTGAAGCACTAAACCTTTTAAGTGACTTTGTATGATTCATAAATATTTTTATGTTATATGTTAATGTTTGAATTTTTAATTTTTAAAGAATAAATGCATTACTGACAATTTGTATTTAAAGAAAACAGAAGCCTGAACATAGTATACAATAATTACATAGTGAAGTGTGGTATATCCAGAGTATGAAATTTTAAAGTAGTAAACATAACTGCACATATAGCAATGAAATGTTTCTTGTTTCATTCATTTATTTTTCAGTAAAATTTTCTTTTGTAACCTTTTACTTATATTTCAGTGTTTTAATATTGTTAATTTATACAGAAGGGATCATCTATTATATATTCAATTGTTTAGAAAGACTGGGACTGTAACCACAGTTCTGCTACTGGCTAGATGAATGACCTGGAATTAAGCTACCTCTAAAGTCCTTCTCTCAGCTGTGAAAGAAGGGTATCAACCTCATTTTTTTCTCAAATGTATAACTTTTATAACTCAAACAGATGCCAAAACAAACACTATACAGTCCTGAAAAGGCTCTCCAAGTCTGTTATCCCACCACACATCTGACACTTAAATCATCTTCCCAGTGTCACTACTAAGCAACAAGGGAAAGAGCTTCTGCCAGGGATAGAAGTGTGTAAGTACCTATTCCCTCTTGAGACAGCTTCTCCAAGTGAGCTGACAGATCTCTCAATAATTTCAATCCTTGGAGTCATGCAAAACAAGTATAATCCAGATTCTAGTACTAGAAACCACCCTCAATAAGTACTCACTTCAAGTCATGGATAGATTCTGTGATTAAGTGGAAATGAAACCAATTTTACTATAGGCTAATTGATATAAAAAGTTAAATTCCTACAGAATCTTAACATTACAACTAAACTATGTTGAATGAAACAACATTATTCAAGCACCCTGTGTAGTGTTTTCTGATTCTTCTTTCTCTGTTTTGATCAAACATAATTTTTCATCTGTTCCTCCAATAATAATGTCTTGATTTATATTTATTTTGGTATAGTTCGGACATATAAAATAAACATAATAGTAATGAAATTAAAGGTGAAATGAATTTGAAAATAAGATTTGGATATATATTTTGGAGTTGATGATAGATTTTGTTATCCAGTTAATGTTTATGAATCTCATATTTTTAACACTGGTAACTGAGCCCCAGAGAAGTGTTATTTTAAAGTTTTTATGAACTGAGAATCAAGATAATGCTAATAATGTTAGATGCTTACTATGTCCTAGACTCTATTCTCTACTTTCTAAATGGATTACCTCATTCAGTTTTTACAATAGTCCCATGTATGCACATCTCCATTTTGGAGATTAGGTAACTGAGGTAGCAGAGACAATAAGCGTCATTAAATAGAAAGTATTCCAATTATATATTGAAATTATATTAAGTACGTATTGGAATATAGTTTTTCCCTGTCAATAAATGCTACTATAGTGTTTGATAAATCTACTGTTCTCCATATTTGTTGGTGAGATTTAGGGATTTAGTTAATGTGCTACTTTTATATCAGATAATCCATACAGTATTCCCATAAAATAGATATTGATTTTATCCAGATTTTATGGGTGAGGAAACCGAAAAGAATTATTTGTCCAAGATCACAGGACTAAAAGGTCATGGAATTAGAATTTGAGTCTAGGCAGGCTTGACTGTGTAGTTCATGCTCTAAAGGGCGCACGTACTGCCTCACCAGCTCAGCTACTTGAACATATTTGAGTTTGTTGTGGCAATAGAACTAGATGCCTCTTCTTGGCAAGCACTTCCAACTATACAAGATACAGGCTACTTAAGCAAACATTGGGAAAGCCCTTTGAAAATAGTTAATTCCTCTTTTCTATGTTTAATTTGTAAGTAAGCTTACCAGATGCATATAGAATAAAGACAAAGCCAAAACTTGATTTCTGTTGTAAAAGACCAGAAGTCATTTGACCTAGGAAAATAGCAGCCAAGATAAGTCATGTTGCTTACTGTGGCTTTAAGAGAGATTTGGAATATTATGTGAAATTTTAGGATGGAGGAATATTAGCAATAGCTTTTCAGTTATTTTCAAAGTTAAACTTCAATTTAGATTTAATTGGGATTTAAAGCAAATTATCATACCTATCAAATTACTATCAAAGTTAAATACAAATATATCTTCTATGTTGCCTGCTAGTCTCTATCATTTGTGCATGTAGTAAAGTGTTAATTGTACTTTTTGCGGTTAACAATGTGCTTGCTTCCTCTTGCTTTATGCTTATCAAGTAGTAGTGCTGCCCTGTAGACAAAGCACTACCCAGAATATCAGATTCAGAATGTACTTAAAGCTTTTCACTTAGAGACTGAAGCACTGAGAAAAGTTAACACAGGTTACTGACTGACTTATTCAAGGGCATTTCAACTCTTCATATCTACTTCCCTGTTATTCAACAAGAGAATTCAACTCTATTTCTCCTGTGTTAAAGTACATTTCTCTAACAACTTTAACTTATATTCTTTTTTCCTTGTACAATTTTGTTTTTGCTTTCTTTGTTATTCATTCAGTTTGACTAGTAGCTCTTCTGAGTTAACTCTTTATTTGTCTGTGATTGTGCCACTTTTCACTTTCTTTTTCTCAATGGAACTTAGAAGCATTAAACACATCTCTCTCATAGTTAAATATTAAAATTAACTTTTTCTATGCGATGTGACTACTTGGCGGTTTCACCTTATCTACACAGATATAACTACCTAAAGGAAGTGATAATTTTTATGTTTACTGTAATCAAAAAATATTCTAATTAGTAAGCACCTAAAATTTCTCTGAAAATAAAGGAACAAAGGTAGCAAATGAATGTGTGACAATAGGGCAATAAGCTCAAGAAACTCTAGAGAAAATTTTGAGAAATAAATGCAAGTGAACGAGTTTGGAATATTTGACTAAATTAGTGCATTTATAATCACTAGAAAGACCAGGTCTTTACAGGGAGGTGTATTCTCTGTCGTTTTTGTTGCTCAGTCCACTAAAATAGTGAATTAGGAATATATTTTTCACAATTGTAACCAAACATTTTGAAGGTAGTTTTTTTAAAAATGGAAAGGCAGTGTAGGCACAGAGGATAAGAATCATTTGAAATTTGCCTCACTGATACTCTATAGTTGAGTAGAACCAGCTCTGTACACATTGATTAGGTGTGCCTGTTTTCAGCACTGTAGCATGCTTTCTCAAGCATTGTGACGTTGCCACATTTCATGAAAAAATAGCAAACTGCTATTTTTCAGAACATTATTAATCAAATACATGTTAGCATATGTAAATACAAACCCTTTATCATTTTTATATTTTTCTTTTAGTAGGAAGATTTATTTTGACAGTTAAAAATTATAATAATACAAGGGAAGGCAACTTAATGTTTCAAATGAAAAATATAGTTCAACTTTAACCATAAGATCATGGCATCGTGGTTGAGGGTATCTATCTATTTGGACCAGGCCATATGTTATTTGAATCTACTGTGGTGTTGTTAGTATGTTTCATAAGACATAGTGCAGAGCTGCAATGATCCTTAAATGTTAATGTTCTTTTCTTATCACTTTACTGTGTAGATACCCTTCATGAGACCCAACTCTACCACAGCTCATCCTCGGAGGCAATCCTGGAAACCTCTTTTATAAAAGTGTGCTTTTTAAAAATGTGGATAACACTCTCAATAGAGTACATAAAGTAAAGGAGAACACCTATCTTGTCCTTCCCATAAGCTTATCACTGCAAAAGTTGCCTTTGCCTGTCAGGTTTGGATAGAATGTAATTGATTGGTTTGTTACTTGGACTGACAAGGCACTTAATTTGCTTGTATGGATATTTTTTTCTTCTTTTACTTTTTTTTGCACTAATCAGAAATATTTGATATGTGCGTTGTTGAAAAATACTAGATAATGTCTTGTCAGAATTGTCCTATTAAGTAATGTCTTCCTTCTTGCTTCTTTGGCAAATGATGATATACAGTATTTGGATTTACTGAACAGTTACAGAAGCCTATGGGACTTACATGCGATGTACTACTCAGTGTTGTTGATGAACAATACCAGTAACAAACAAGAGACAATGCATTCCAATAGTCTGCTATTCTGTCTTATCTAACTTAATATGTATATTCATATATGAAATACTGCGTTGGGAAACAACTTAGACTCATATTAAACATTATTTCTATATAATATTCAGCAGAAGTGAAAGGCTTGTAAAGCATATGTCATTCTAGGTTTGACTCGTTAGTCCCAGTTTGAAAGTACTAATATTATCAATCAGAATGAAAGTTCTACAACTTCAGATTTTATGCTCATAAGTAACAGAGTAGATCTGTGTTGCTATCCAGAACTTTTTAGTAAGACCCAAATTTATTCAGTCTATATTCATTTAATACACATTTTCTGTGTTCAATATAATCTTATTTTTCTCGACCTTAAGTGTGAGGTTATGAAATGAGTGAAATACAAAGCTTATTGACTATACAACCTGCCAGCTGAAAGATCTTCATCAACCAGAGGTTTTCAGAATTAAAATTTGATCTGCAAGCTTTAATGAACCAGTGTTAAGTCAACTACGGAAATATGTTCAGTGTTTCATCACTACATCTTGAACTGATTTAGAAGAGACTCTTGGCTGAAATTGAAATGCACATGTATATGTAAATTGTCAACAACTTGTTGCTTGGAATTTCCTGATTTATAAATGTGGTTTGGACATCTTTTCAGGTACAGTGGTAATTAAATATAGTTTTTAGTATGTTAGGAATAAAATAGGCAATGTTATAATCAAAAGCAAGTATAAATATAAAGTTGTTGTATCCTAGTAATCTATAATTATAATAAGGAACCATATTATTTGATAAGATGTTTAATGAAAGTAATGTGTACATAAAATATGTATAAACAGATTATTAATTTATTGAAAGATCTTATAGGAGGAAAAATATTAATAACCTATAGCAAAATCTCTAGGCTCTTTTTAAAAATAAGAAAGGACTCATTATTTATCACTACATAAGCTTAAGAAAAGATTGGTAATTATTACTATTGCTGAACTCCAACTGATTTTAAGAAAAATTACAGATTGCCATTTTCTTAAAAGAATGTGCTAAAGCATTGGGCTGTGGCCCTTCTTTGATATATAGTGAAAAATTACTAGTGGTCATTTTACTTTAGATTTTCTGAGAAATTATGCCTTATGGTTTTGGTGTCACTATTAATCAAACTTCTTTCCACCTTGGTTCTGATTAGAATACTACATCATCATCATTATCCATCTTTTAGTCTTCAGTGGTGGATAGGATAGTCTATATTTGATGCTAGCCTTAAGTATCTTTGTCACATATCACAAATATAAACTGCATAATTCATTACATTATTGGTCCTAGCAACATGTATTAGAATGGGAGAAATTTGAAGGGAGTAAAACACTTTTTCCTGATAATCTCCTAAATGTTCTTGTATTTCCATAATATAAAATTAACACTTTCCCATAGTTGGTCCAGTTGCTAGTCAAAGGAAATATTAATACACACTAGGAGATGCCTGATTGGCTCAGCAGGTTAAGCACTTGCTTTGCAGCCCCAGGGACCAAGGATTGAATCCTGGCCCCGGCCTGTGTGGACCCATGCAAGAGGCCCCCCAGTTCAGTTCTCCTGCCCTCCTTTCCCCAATTCAGCCCTTGGCTTGAGAGGGCATGCCTCCCATGGGGAAGGCCCACGCCCAGTTCCTGCCCTGCGCAGCCCCCCGCCTACCTAATGTGGAACAAAACCATGTTGAAAACTGATGACATATAACTATGAAGACTGCTCTGGGCCCTCCCCCTTCTCTCTGTCTCTGTCTATCTCTGTCTGTGTGTGTGTCAAAAACAATAAAATAAATCTTAAAAAGAAAAGAAAGTACACACTAAATGGTTCATATTTCAGACATGTATGAGAGAAAATGGCACAACAGATAAACGGTAGCTATTTGTCACACAATAGGAAAAGGACAAAACACTAATACATCAGGAAGGAAATTAAATGGCTCTGAAATACAAGAAGAATGAAATGAAATATAGCTGTGGTTCCCAGATATTATGGTGTATCAGAATCACAGGAAGGATGTGTTAAGACGCAGATTGTTGCCTTATTCCCTTCTTATCTTTGTTCTCCCCACTTTACTCTCTCCTCCTATCTCCCTTCAGTTTCTGATCCCTGGGATGAGGCCTGAAAGTTTGCATTTCTAACAAATGTCCAAATGATGTTGATACTGCTGACCAGGGACACCACTTTGAGAACCATTTGTTGTGTTGTACTTGACACTAATTGATTAAATGTTGCTTTAATTGCTTTAAAAGAGCCTTTACTTTTTCAGAAATATTTGTTTCTAGATAAATGGTAGCTTCATCTACAATATACAATATAATTTCTATATTTTCATAACTTCAGTTAAATGTTTGTTTGATTTTATACCTGTTGTGGGGACAAGATTTTAGATCCAGAAATGAATCAAGAAATTTGTATAGTCTTTGTTCATAATTCACTAACTGCTTTGTTAAAAAGAAAGATTTGAAATTACGATTGTGTTTGAACAGAAAAACAAAATTTATTTTTAACCTTTATCCATCTCAAGTTTAGAAATTATATTTATATATAATTTATATATCCTTGTTATTCATGTGTTTCTTCAGTGTTTATCTGATTTATGACATTACAAATAGATTGCTGGCCATAAATAATAAGAATATTCACACTCATTATCCTTATTTCCCTGGTTTTACATCGTACTAAATGAGACCACTGTTTTTAAACACATAATGTTTGTTATTTGACAAAATTTAACATTCCTGTTTTACTTGATTCACGATATGGGATTACATAGGGATATTGTATGAACATTTTTTACCAAAATCTAATCAAGGAATTCAGGACTCCGCAGCCGAGAGGAATACCGTATTAACGTTCATTTTGTTTTCTGATACTGTTTTTATTTATTTATTTATTTATTTTTATCTTTTCACATTTATAGAGAGAAATTATCTTTTTGTCTTCAGTGCATATTTATTTCTATTTTACTTTTTGACAGATAGAGAGAGAGACAGAGACAGAGACAGTTAGAGAACCGAACTGTGGGAACTCCCCAGTTCAGCATGTGGGTCCTGCCTGGGCCGGAGCCGGGATTCGATCCTCG